>JAQFXL010000363.1:0-22739 GCA_034693445.1 Edwardzetes edwardsi
CTCACCTTGAGACATGACAAAAAGAGGCTAGTTCCGCTAAGCGATTGCAATTTTCTCTAATTAAAGCCATTTAAAGCTATTCAAACAAAAATTAGCCCATTTAAAGCCAAATTTTCTCACCGGCTGGACCCCCACCTGGAGCCGATGAGCTTCAATATCACTGGTACTACTCACTCACTGGAAAGCTTTCAGGACATTCATATATAAAATTCTAAAATGATCTGGATATACAAGAAAACTAAGAGTTGTAAACTTCTTCGATATTTCCACTATCAATAAAATTAATATTGATGAATAATTGGAACTAGGTTTTGGTAGTTTCAATGAATTTATAACTTGTAGAGACTTTACAAAAATGCTTAAATGTTGGCTCAAATAGCAAGCAAATAGAGAAAGCAAATAGTTTTGTTGCCATCACTTAAACCATTTAATTAAGAGTATAATAAAATTCCTGAATATAATTAGAGGAATAGAGCACAGCCTACCATTCAGTTATTCCTTTAATCCCGATCTAATCGACAACGACTTAATTGAGGAAATTTTTATGCTCAGCACCAGAACTGTATTCTGTTCCGACTCTGCATTCTTTTATATTCTAGATGTGAATCAAGACGTTTAAGGACTGACTGTTTTCTAAATTTGAATTAAAGTCTTTGACTAATAAATAATTTCTGAATAAAAATCTAACCGACGCTCAGATGAGAAGCGTTTGTGCACTTAATTAACATCCAGTAAATGAATGGCTGACACTATCATCGATAGTAATCTGTTTTCTTAGAGTAAAATTCCTCAACAAAGAGATGTAGAGATCGTGCCGTCGGTTCTGATTAGATCTCAATTAAAAGCAAAATTTTAAACCAAAAATAATTAAACCTAAAAAAGTGTTTTATCTGATTCTGGATCTTATATTTAGTAATGTTTGAGCTATTATTATATAAGCAAGGGTGTGCAAGCAGGCTCATCTAATTGCCAGGTTTAAGATCCTAATCGGAATCAATTTAATGAAAATGAATTGAATGAAAACAACTTTGGAAATACGCACTTCCTATTCACTTTCTAAGCTTAAAAAAGCTAATAAAAATAAACTGCACGTCCTTGTTGAGTTAATTTTGGTAGAAATGTGTTTTTCGTCGGCTTTTGAATAGATCGGAGTCAATATTCTTGTGGTTGAACTTCAATTATAAATGTGTAATATATTAGATAACAGATATGATGTGCGATCAACTCATTTGATAACATCTGCTTTGGCTTCAAATGTGCACAACTTTTTTGATCATTAAATAAGTTTTTGATCTAAAGTTGATTGCACTCCAAATATCATTTACTTGATCCTCTACTGAGAGATCGCATATCGTATTACCCGATAATCAAATGTTTCGTTTTAGTGAAAGAAAATCTACTTTAAAATTAAGTCATTTTCTAAGTCTAACTAATAATTTGATTCATTCATTGAGAGGTTTATAACTTTTTTGCGTCTCTTTCCTCATCATATTGTATAGCAATTCAATTATATGCGAATCAGTTTTCACATCAGTTTCATAGCTATTATTATATGAAACAAATCATTATTTAGTGTTATTATATACGGATATAAATAGATTTTCGGCGAAACAATAATTCCTTGAAAATAGTCACTAAATCTTAGTTTAAAATCTGAAATCCAGTCATTAATTGTTTGAAAACATATCAAATAAATTCAATTAAAATAAACACAAATCTTATTATTAATCAAATAATTTTCATTCAATTGCATGACTTTTCACAATAAAGTCATTCAAATGTTATTTTTATCGTTAGTCACAGAAACCATTTGAGTCGAGATAAATGCCATGAATAGAAAATGAAATCCAAACTAATAATGTCTTGGAAAAGGCGGAGATAAACATGCTAATTGCATACAAAAATTCAATATTCTGATGATAATCTAGCGATAAAAATGTAAGGTTATAAATACTGAGCGGCATTTGAAAAGATTTGAGTAAATGAACTTGAAAAAAATAATCCAAAGGTATCATTTACGATCACTCCCTTGCACATCTCCGAATACATTACTGGAATGAATTGTGTTTATAGTCATTGATTGCACACAAATAGTAATTACTTTCAAACAAACTTAAAATGTAATGAAAACGATCGTAAATATAATAAAATTTATTTACTTTGAACTATCAAGTTTCAAACTCATTCAAATTAATTGAAAATCTGTGTGTTATCCATTTGCAATAATTCAACTAGTTCAATGAGCTCCAAAGCCTTTAATAATGTCATCATTAAAGCGTAAAAGATTTTGAAATATTTTCAAGACATTAGAAGAAAATTAATTGATTTTTGTGTCATTTTCTTCGAAATGTTAGGCCTTCCATATCGTAGGCGTTCTATAATCTGAAACATTTTATCACAAATAGAAATGTTTAGAAATTGTTTAAAAATGTTTAGGAAAACGCTTTTTAGCGAAAATCACATTCAATTTGATTTATAACTCGAAAGCAAAAGTCTATGCATTTGAGTCGTTGACGTGAAAAATAGTTTTGCGATTAGTCTTAAATATATTCGCAAATCGTATACATAAAGCGGAACAACAAATAAAATACATAATATATTAATCAGACTTATAAGCGATTAATTTCTTGTAAACCTCTTCTCAAAACTCAAAGTAAAAGTTGTTATAAAAGTCGCGAATTTCAATGAAAAGCGGATTTTCAGTATAATTCAAATGCCGTTTCCCGACAGGAGTTTGCATTAAATTATCAATAATAGAGTCCATTAAAAACAGTTTACATTAATAAATGTTTCGCAATCTTAAAGTACACGAGAATTCTGTGCTTTTTAATGAACTAAAAGATACTTTGGATGCGAATATTTGAGTTTTTTAGCCATAGAAGAGCTTTAAAAGAAATCCACTTACAATTACAAAAATGTCATATCCTCTTGGCATTAATTCGCCTGATATATGCTCTGCTCAGAGTACTGGAAAAATACAGTTTGACTCAAGACCTGCGTCAGGAAAAAACAGAAATGTTTTTGAAAATTCACGAATTTCTTGTGTGTTATCTAAAACTGAAAGATAAAACTGGAGTCGAAGTAATTCAAAATAAAATAGCGTTTGTAGTCAAACACTACTGAAAAAGGCATTATTTTGAGCACAAATTCTTGACATAATATTTCGTTTAGTTTTTTATTTTATAGTTATACGTATCTCACAAAAGTTTATCTGAAGTCTACTCCAAATGTCTATGACTTCAAATATAAAGGCTATGAATACTAGACTTTGCAATAAATTAATAAAATTTATGTTTGAAATGAATGACAAAACAAAAGCAATTTTCCAAAAATAATTCACTTATTTTTCGAATTATATTGTTATTTATGTCACAATCACTTAAATCAATCAATTTTTACAATCAATAAAACAATTTTTTCAAATGTATGGTCTCTTAAAAAACTGATTTGAATTTCATTATAAAATGCGTTAAAATTATTTCTCTTTAGAATTCAATCTTAAAAATAGGTTTGAATTGAATTCTCATTATTTTATTATTTGTCTGAAATTCATTGATAACTAATTCAAAGGAAAAACACATCAAAAGTGTTGTAAAAATCTATTACACGATTGTTATTAGGGCTGAAAACAACACAATTTGTGATTAAATTGCAGTCTTATTCTCGATTGTAATGCAATTCAATTGAAATGACTTAAAGACAAAACTTTTATTGCCTTTCATTAGAAGACAGACAAAAGTTTTAGCCTTAGTTTCGGGTAAAGTCTTCTTCTGATTAGTTGCAAGAAAATAGATATAATAAAAATTTATAATTTAAAACATTATCGTTAGGGACTTGAAGATGAGAAAGACCCAGAATAAATTGTTGATTCCAAGAGATTATTTCATTTGTAATTCAGAGTAATAACAATTAGGGTCCGACTATCAAACTCTGACATTCATATCGCACAGCACATTGTGATGATAATAAAGTCATTTATTTGTTAACTGCTTTCACAAAATCACATTTTGAACACATAATAGTCATAATAGTCTATCATTTCCTAAATATTCTGCAAATAATTTCCTTTTAAAAACATTTCACATAAAAAAGAGACCGAAAATATTTTTGCAATAAAAGAGATTTGAGTGACTTAACCATCAAAGTTATCAGAGCTGTGGTCACATCACAATTGGCTCAGAATAACGTTATGTATGAACAGAGCGTTTGATTATTATCTCGATTATTGATTTTTGGGAAGAGGTGATGAAATTCTCCACACAGTGTCATAAGTTGACGCTATTTTTTGCTAGATATGCGTGATTGGCCTTAGCAAGGTCCTAATCGCATGTTGAATAGATTCAATTAAGTCAATGTATTCTTGCCCTTATGCTGTGCTTATAAATCATAAGATATGAGAATCGGGTGTTTCCGCCATCGCATCGATTATCGGCTGACCAACTGATGAAAGGAAACGCTTTGCAATGTCTGAGCACTTGAAGAGATCAACTGATTGTTCACTTAGTTATTGGATATGAATTGCAATTAAATGTCTGCTGAAATCAATTGAGACAAATGTCATTCAAAATGCACTTATCGTTAATCAGAGGGACTGCACGTCAAACGTAAGTCACAATTAAATTAAAGTCATTTAAGTGATTAATTCAATTAAAATCATAATTAAGATAGATTTACATGAATTCACAATTTAGAATTGCAAACTCATATTGAAAAGAGCGAAACAGCATGCAATTTATCTAGCAATCTATCTAGCAATCTATCTAGCAACTCCAGTGAAATATCAGTCATTGATTTGGAGTCAATTAATGGGCGCCAAAAATGATCGTCTGTTGAAATGCCATAAATTAAGTCAAACATAAAAATCATTTTAATTAATAGATTTTAATTTGTATGAGATTTTAATCTAACATTACTTCAAAAGCTAATGAAAATAAGCGAGCTCCAATCAATCTTGTTGCTCGTTCAATTAATTACATGCTAATTTCATCAATTTTCAACTGTTTGCAATGCATTTTCAATTCAGTTTAAATGAATTTCAATTTGTTTTTGGAATCAAAGTCTTAATCATTTCCATAGAAATGAATGTGAAATAAGTTTTGAGTCGAGTATTGACTCAAAACATCTGCACTCTCTTTGAGTCAAAGAATTGATTCATTTATCGATACCTTAGAAATGTTGAAAAGAATTTTTTATTTCTCAAAACTCTATAGAATTGCATTAAATCCTAAATAATAGTAAATTCATGAAATGCGAGTGAAATGTATCGCAAGAATAGTTTTCTTCTTCTTATCAATAGTCAGTTCAATAGAAAGAGAGATAACTTCAAAGCAAAGACTAAATTGAATTGAGATCTTGCATTCATTGCGTTCATATGCTGTCATTCATTGTAAACTAGCCCGATCAATAATGTTTAACAGTTTTGATCATGCTAATCTGATGAGTAGTGAGGTGTGAACTGCGAACACATTTATTATTCACAAAAGATTTTTTGTAATAAACGAAATTTTAAAACTTTATTTAATAATTATTTAATGATTTGTTTTTACATTATTAACAATATTAATAAAATGAATTATTTACAAGTTTATTGTTATCAGGATGAGTATGAAAATCAACTCAAAAATTATTCAAACAGACTATTATCACAAATCGATAGTCTTTTTTGTCATAAAAACATTTGATATGAGAGGGAAGAGGAAAGAGAAGGGAAGGGAAGAAAAGACAGAACTTTTAGAAAAACATTTTTTGTTGAAAATGATTGAATAGATTTCTATTAAAATTCATTTGAGTTGTTATGAAATGAAAACAATTAAATATTTACATTAAATTACAATACATTTTATAAAAGTTTGAATCGTTTGGCAATAAATATAATTTTTAGTTAATTCACGTAATTTTAAAATTCATATCTTTTTGTATTGAAGTCGGGTTTAAGGCATTGTTTCTAACAATCAAACGAACAGTTATTTAAAGCGAAAAAATATGCAAATTCTTGTGATTTGATTGCTGTCCCAAATTCATTGATAGAGTACTGACTCGAGCTCTTAGTTTATTACTTCTGAGAAGATGTCATAAAAAATAATTGTCATACAGTTCTAGAGCTGAGGCTTTTGAAAGCCTATTGTTTTTCTGCTGAGAAAAAGTGAGATCTCTCTGAATGTCGGTCGCGAGACATCATTTGTTTGCCAACAGTCGAGCATTAGGTCGTATATCTCTTTAGGACATCCATCAGGTCTTGGAAGTGCCATCACTGCTCTCTGATCACTGCCATCGGTATACTGATGATAATAATTGTCTTTATTATCGCAGTCCTGATAATTGAAGAAAACAAATAACGGGTCAAACATATGTTCAGAATAATAGAGAAATATGAGATATGACTGATTCTGTGCTCACAATATTAGCTGTTTGTTCGTGAATAGAGACAAATGCTTTGAGAAATGACTGGTCGTCCAAATTGTGGAAAGGCTTAAGTGAACAATACGTCAATATCTCCCAAAACATAACACCAAATGAATAGACATCTGATTTATTGCTGAATATGCCGTGAAGTAGAGCCTCAGGACTGGCCCATCGAATGGCTATTCCATTAATGTAATCATTTTTGTAAAGTGTAGAGTAAGAGCCGGAATCACTGACTTTGACCGACAGATCGTCGGTATAAACGAGAACATTTCGTGTGGCTATGTCTTTGTGGACAAACCCTAGTGTTTCTAAGTATTTGAGTCCCGACGCGACTTCACTCGCGATGTATATAAGTGTTGAACAGCTTTTGGATAAAAAGAGAGAGGAGTCAGACATAAAATTATTTATTTGTGGTATTTATGGTTAAGCACTCAATTGCTATGACTTATAAATTGGTATAAATTCAAGAAATAACATAATTTTGTGAATTATATGCAGAGATCAGACACGGGTTTAGTGAGTGTCGGATCCCTAAAGAGATTTATTAGCTATAAATTTGTTGATAAATTACGACATATGCTTACAATAAGATGATTATTGCAATCAGAGTATAATCTTCACTGAAATATATCCGCAATTCTAATGGTTTATGGCTATTGAATGCGAAGGGATTTTCTATACATAACTCGCTATCAGTTCGTTATTTTTATTATTAGCACTCGATTTATAATCTCGAGTAAGGGCTCCGACGAACACACTGTTCAAGAATTGGATAATTATCGGAATGAGAAAAAGCATTCTTTTGAGAACATCATTAAGATTGAGGCAAATTAAAGGTCCCGAATAACAACCGTCTGTACTCTTCATAATGGTCTTACAAATGAAGGGAAAGGGGTTTAAACTCTTTTTTGTTTTTAATGATAATGAATTTGGTGTTTAAAGAGTGGAAAGTGTTTAAAAAGAAATATCTGTTCAATCGTCTTATATGAAGGGCAGATAATTAATATTTTCCTGTCTTTTGTGACAATTGTTTTCATTAAGGTTTGAATTGTAGTTTAATAGCAATTATTAAGTTTGCATTAAATGCGTCAAAACGTCACAACAATTGCTTTCAGTAATTATTGTCTTTAGAAATAGATATGATTTAAGTCTATTATAATTATGATTTCAAAAACTTTAAGTGAATACGAAATATGAGTTGAATTGAGTTGAGGTGAAAACACTTTTGCAACGTCTGATAAAAGATTGTATTTATTTTTAGCGACTCTCAAGACATTAATATTAAATGTTTGTGAAAAATGTTATTTATAATTAACATAATTATTTTGTTGGTGAGCACTGGTATCTCAATATAAACGGGTATATCAGTAGAAAATTTTTAGTTATCATTCGTGAGAAATGTTGGATATATTTGATAGAAAAAGAAGAGTTTGAAAGTCAACGTAATTATGATTTAGTGATAAATTATTATCAAAAATGAAGTGAAAAATTAATTTTTTAGATGAGAGTAAATTTTAGAAGAGATTGCGAACTAAACTATAGGTCAGACAGAAGGAAATCGACGAGGAATTAGTGAGTTTTATGATATGACATGACTTACGTGATGACAGAGGGGTCGCATTCCCTCAGGAATTGGTTGAGATCACAGTCTCCGTACTCCAGAATAAGACCAAAATAATCACTCGTATCTAAAACGCCAAACAGTTTCGCAAATTTATCACAATTTTTAGATAATTGACACAAGAATTTCATTTCATCTAAAAATTCTTGTTTGAGCTGAACGTGAATTAATGTCTTCACTAAAACTATGTCTTTGTTCTGTTGATTCTGTTGTGGTTTGGCTGCTATTCTGGCGAACCAAACGTCACCGAACTTGGAGTTTCCCATTTTGTCGAAGAAGAAAATATCGGTTTCGTTGAATCGTTTGATTTGTTGCAAGTCTAGTGAACCGTTCCTCTGGTGATGATTTTGAGGATGTGTCGTCTGATTGGTCATAAATGTCGACAAAAGTGGCGTTTGTTGTGAGGAATAGTTGGCTGACTCGTAATGGTTGAGCACTTGTTTACCATATTTACTATTAGTGTCATTCAAATTATGTTTGGATTTGATTATCTCTGAAGAGGCGTAATATCGAGGATTAGTTTTGATTCCTTTCGGTGCCGGCATTTGTAGTGATTTTGATTTGCCGTTAGCACAGATCACATCCGGCACAGCATATTCGGCTTCGTCGTCAACTGGAGTCAGGTCTTTCGGTTCACAGTATAGCAGTGTTTGAGGGGTTGTTATCTTTGGAATGTCTTTCATATTGACGGCCGCGTTCTCCGATTCAATGTCAGTGTTGGATATCTCTCGAAATACATTTCCTTTTCTGTTATTATATGCCCTCATCATAAACGATGAGACAACCATAAGCACAACCACTCCTAATGTTACTAAAGTTATTATCATAAGTGAGTACTTCATAGTCATTTGGTCCGTGTCTTTAGTGGCCATCGGAGACAATGAGTTGTTGTATTTGAAGTCACTGATAGAGTCAAAAGTTTGGTCGAAATCAAACAATTGTGTGATGTTTGCACTGGTATTCACTGTTGACTGCGAGTCAAACGTAATCTCACTTATATGAAGCCATTTGGCACCCAATTTGAAGCTCATTTTTATGAACCTCCCGATCCTGTATTGCAAGTGTATTATTACGTCTGAAATTAAGGCAAAGACAAAAAATATTGTGAGAAATCAACACAAATGATAATCTAATACAACGGCTAATAGTCTTATAATTGAAGCAATCAATCAAATAAATCAATTGAAAAACAATTTTATAGCATTTGTTACATTCGAGTTTCTACACTAACCTCTGGGCCTTTCCAGGGTGTTATCCGACTGATAGGTATATTTGATGGGAACGTTAGACCATTTGATGCCATCGATGCTGAACCATATGAGTGCAGATGAAAAGACTCTGACCTCTCTGTTGAAGTTATTATGACAATTGATGTTAGCTGTGGTGAAGTTGCGGACAGTCTCGAAGTCGAAGACAATTTCAATGCTTTGATTAGTGTTTTGCCAACCGATCCATTCAAATGCTTTATTGATTTTGTAATTATCGAGTCCTTTGATGCCATCGACCAGTTGTCCCAAACCCGCTGATAAATAGCCGGAATCACTTATTAGGCCGTCATATGTTATGTCCATTAAGTCTCCGAATCGACTGCCTTTGACGCCATTTGGCATCGAGTATGCGATCGGACCTAAAATTACAACAGAATTACACTCTCCATGAGTCGAGTAATGGCTTTTGAATGCAATGCTTTGGACACAACCATCCATTGAAACTCTGGTATTGAATTCTAAATTGCACTCAACTATCGATATATAATTCAGAGCCAATCAATCTTTTTCTCTTCTTTTGTCTTAAGCGATAGAGATTCCTAACTGTCTGTTGAACTCCTTTTAGCTCAGAATCAGACCTAAACTCAAGAGACAGTGTTTGAGATTCTCTTTATTTTATTCTTGTTTTCCGGTCTGAGTCTCAAAGACTTCTTATTCTGTTTTTCTGTCTAATAAAATAAAGCGATAAAAATCTTACTTAAGGTTTAATCATATAATTGAATAATTTATTTGAGACTCAATTCTGTGCAAAGTTTTTCATTTTTATCAAAATTTTACCAAAAAATTGTGTAACAAAATGATGAGAATATTCGGTCTGTTTTTGACATCAAAAACAGAATAGAGTTTTCATTTTCAGAAATAATGTTTTACTTCTATTGAGAGTTGAATTCAATTGAGTTTTGACTGAAAAGAGCCACAAAATGAGAACAGAATAAGAAACGCAAAGAAAAGTATAACAAAACTATACAAAAACAAAATGTTAAGCAAATATTGCAATAGAATAGTAAAAACGCAGCGCAAAGTGAAATGTAAGGACTGTGCCAGAGCATTTTGTTAATTTCCCATGAGATGAATTAAAGAATAATCTATGAATTATTTGAGAATTGTAAGACCTTGCACTATTGCACGATCACTATCACTGGACACTTATATTGGTGTCTATTCAATGGTTGGAAACAAGTTTAGCGGGTTTTCTGATTAAATATTATTATATAAATTGGTTGCAAACCTCTGTGAAGACAACCATATAATTCAAATCTGAGGCAAACTGTTCTCAAGTGCTTTGAATAAGGAAAGAGACGGATGTGTTTGACGCCAACTATGGGTATCTCTAAGTCGTGTTCGACCACTGAGTTTGTGTCCACATTTCCTTCGAGTAACTAATGATGGAAACAGTGGTATAGTTTTCAATCGAAAAATAATGCACTCATTTATTAGAAAGATTTATTACATGATTTCCATCGACGGCATTCCATTTGATCCAATTGGATCCGTTATCGCGCGAGTATTCAATCCAATACTCTTCAACATATTCCACTCCATATCCCCCGCCATACCTTCCTTGAGTAGCAACACCTGTAATGACGTGTCTATCGGTCAGATCGATTTGAATCCATTCTTTGCCAGAGGATTCGGCACTGAGTTGTGTGTGTGGGCACCATGCTCCTCCTGATTTGTCCTTTTTCAGCCTAAAATACGATCAAATCGTGAATTTAAGAAAATAATGAAATTCTATACAAACCGAGCACTTTGTGGGCCAACACTCTGAAAGTTATAAGCGGATGAAGTGGTTATCTGATCATCGGTTATATCTGCCGATTCCATGCCCAGGGCTTTGGGCCCTCCACTATAGTCACATAAATTGGTTTCCTTTGAATCTAAAACCGTGTCATCTGTTTGTGAATTTAAATGCATTAAAACTAAGAAAACATTAAAAGTTATTATCCGTGAAAATTTGATTTTGTCTCTCCATTAACGGCTCAAACTTAACCTTATGAACAGCATTTTTAGCTCTCATTGTAATCTTATCTGTTACCGTGGAAATTTCCAATAAAGAAAAGCTTTCAATGTTGAGTAGGTTTGAAAAGTTTTCATGCTAAATTTATTCAGTATGCTTTTTATTAAATTCCTTTCAACTTGGCAGTTTATGCGAGAAATGTCCACTTAGCAATGTTTGATACTATGCAATAGACTTTATAAAAGGTACATTATCCGGGATAAATTAGTGGAAGAGTTTGTCGAACCTTTTGCTAGTTACTACTGTAGTGACTCATTATTTAGTTGTCTTTCGTGTGTTTATAATTCATTGGATTTTAGAGCGGAAATGCAGTCGAGTTTGTAGTCTATAATTAAATTTGTGATAAACTTATTTTGAAACTTCTATTCAAACTCTGCTAACATTTGTAACAAAGAGTTCCACACTTTTGATGAAAAGCATATTTTCCCCCAAAAATGACTGCATTTTTAGAATAATTGTCTTTTGTTTGATATTTTGTCGCAATTGGGTTACAACTGTTTGTAATCAAGTCTTTGAATGAATTCATTAATACTTTTATAACTATTTGGTATTTGTTTAGCCATTATTACTGTATTGTAAATTCATTGAACATTTATTTTCAGACACATGTGATATTAATTGATAGGTGAGTCTCTCTTTTGCAAACAAAAGGAAAGCCTTCTCTAGGATTATGTTTGTCTTGAGAACACTGACAGCAAAGGAAATAGTCTGAGGATTGAAGTATTTTTAGAGATTTCAATCTCAGAGAAGAAGAATATGTGAAAAGAAATTTTGAAAAAAGTATTTTCAAGAGATCTTCAGTTAAGGTTAAAATATTTTAGAAAATAAATTTACTTTTTCTTTCATTAATTGTTTGCCTTTCCTTTCGATAATTACTTGATTTCATGTTTTCGTAATTGAATTAAATGTGAACAACAAATACTTTTATAAATGGTGTATGAAATGAGCAAATATATTCTTGGAATTAACTTAGAATAGAGAGAAACACTTGTCGTCTATTGTTAGACTGCAATACCTGTCGGCGTTGTCTATATGTTTGAGTTGTGATGTTTGAGCTAAAATCCATTACTCGACTTATTATAAGGAAGAGTCTGTCATAGAGTTAGGAAGTCTTTATAACTAGAGAGCGGCTTCTAATGGAAACGACAAATCCTTTAATGTAAATATAATCAGAGATGCAATCCATACAACAGTTTGTGATTTGAATAGTAATTTCTCTTTCTGTCAGTCACTCACTTCGACACTCATTTCTAAGTATTTTTCGGCTATTTATCTGCAAAACAACTCTTTATTAGGAAAACTATTGATGCAAATATTCGGTTTGGTTTTGACTCGAAATGGAAGAGAAAATTGCATTTTGTTTAATATTCTGTGTGTTTGCATCTGTTCTCTGGTCTAATAACTACTGTTGTGTTGCCTTTTGTTGAACTAATGTTATTGAATATGTATTTCTTGCGAAGGCTTTTGTGTTTCTGTGTCTTATCATAAGTTAACAATCGATCAGAGGGTCAATAATTAAAAGCCACACATAAGAGGCACAAACTTTTGATAAAAAGGTTAATACTTAGCAATGAGTGGAATAATAATAATATTATATTAGCTATTGATTAGACTGTTTTCGGTGCCGTTCCCATAGGATATCAGTTACTTAAATAATGGAATATATTTTTCAATAGTGACTCAAAAGGAGATAAAAGCCGAGAATAGGATACGTAATATCGGAAACGACATAATCATTCATCAAAATAGTGACATCACTACTGTCTTATGTGTTGGCAATTCAATCACTCAATAAGCCATTAGATATTGGCTGTAGTATTGCACTAGTTTTTTGTTTGTCTCAAACTCTTCACAATATCTGAGAAGCGATTCTTTTACACAACAATTGTTTTTTGAAAACCTCGAGAAATCTCTAAATCTTATGAATCCTATGAACTGCTTATTGTTTTGTTTTTCTTTGCTTTTGTTTCATTGATTTATATATTTTGGCGATACTTTTAGCGATGCATTCGCTGATAACTAACTGCAAATCTGGCAATTTTTGCCCAAGGTTTATGACACTAACCATAAGTTAGATATATTGGTCCACAGAATGACCAAAATCACAGCCAATAGAGCTGTTCCCCTCGTTTTCAGAACCATATCCGAGTGAAGATAGTGTGCACTAAAATCACTTAAATTTTATAACTTATCAGATCTTCAATTGTTATTTTATTGTTAGTTATAGATAGGAAGCACTCGTGGAGTATATCTGTTCCCCTCTTGTCGTCGTACAACCAATTACTGCATTAACTCAAGCGTTGAATTATAGGAAAAACTCAAAACACAATACACTTAACAAAGAATATCAAAACGCAAACAATTGGAAAGTCATTGAAAATCAATGAAAAAATAGAGTGTTTTTTGTTGAGTCATAAATAGTAATCTAATGATAATAATAATAATCAAATATATGATTAGTTTTTGCAATAAACCATTTGATACCTTTTGATACCTTTAAGGATAAAAACTATTAATTTAAGTACAGTTTATAATAATAGTGTTGTATAACAGTGTCGGCTATAAATACTCATCTTTTCTTATTCTGTGCCAACAAATATTCAAATTGAAAGCTAATCATTAAGTCTGAAAACTTGAAGGTTTAAAGACTTGATCGGCTGTTTCTCATCCGCACCGCACTGACAGTCGTCTGAACAGTCATAGAATTGAATGTATAATAAAAATTTTGTTATCCATTGGTATGTAATAAAAAAAAGAGAAGCGAAGAGAAAGACTTTACAACTTTTACAACATTATAACAGTGAAAATATGTTCAATTATCAGCCTTTGGGGTCTTTGAGCCCCTACTGTGCGCTCAATCTCTGCAAAAACTTTAGAATGAAAGACAATCAGAGAAAATGCCGAAAAATAAGTCATAAAAAGTATATAACCAGAGAAGAGCAGCGAAATTATATGTGCGATAGATTTTTATTGAAGTCAGAGCCCGGTATTCGTCTCATTAAAATGTCGACTCCAACAGAGATCACGTCATGTAATACATATCTCTATTAGTAATTAAACACCGAATGTGTGTCTAAGCTTTCAGACCTAAAAAGAGGATTTCTTCTGTGAATACTTGAGATTATAGTGTTTTCCGCACTTATATCAGATTTGACTAACAGTTGACTAAAAGTGAAATTCAATCACTTATTTCTACACAAACTTTATAAACAGATTTAAGAGAGTATTGATTTGCGTTTCACTACAACTCTAGACTTAAATAAAAGTATCGATTTTTTGACATAAACTTTCAGTTTCTTTAATGACATTCAAGAGGAATGAGTTACCAAACTATATGAATGACTTTTGAAATGAGTATTTTTCTTTTGCGCAAAGTGTTCGCAAAGAAATTAATCCATAATTTCTTTATTTTTTGACATTTATTTTGTTTTTAGAGTCAAAACTCTTTTGTCAATCGGTTCCACAGTTTTGAGTATCAAATGTTTGTAACCATTGGTTACTAGTTTTGAAAAATACACACAAATATCTATTTTTGCAAATGAGATATCATATCAATTGCAATGAATTATTGTTTAATTTTGTTATCTCATTATTTTTGTATTTTCTCTCAACTTTTTCCCTATGCTTTTGGTTGTTTTGTTTGCAATCATAGCATGGAATACAACTGAAAAATATATCAATATTTGATGAATTGGTATAGACTTTCAAATATTTATTATACTATCTTATCGTTGAATTTCATGCAAAACTTTTCAGGATTAGTCTATAAAATAGTGGTATTTGTTATGTGTTCTGAAAATCATTCATTCAATTCAAACAGTTTTTGGTCGTTTTGTTCAATGCATTTCTCAAATCCATATAAATGCGTCTATTCTTCAGTAGTTGAGAATAAAATTATTCATTCATTTGATTTAATTTTGAGTTTATTTGCATTATTTGCATAAATGATTCATTCAATGCATTTGAATATTCGTTTGCTTTAAGTTCAAAATGATTTAAATTTTGAAGTATTTTTCAAATCTAATTCTCTTTGTATTTGAATGGATTGAACTCTAATACTGTTAATTATAATTATATATTTCTCGTTTCAATAGTGGAAATTTTATTTGAATTTCAATTTCAGGTGCTTTTAGTTTTGCTTAACAAAAGTCAAATGTCTGTTCAGAGGATAGTCTCATTTGAAATGTGATTTTTGATTTTCATGAAAATTCAAATCAAAAAACTTTTATAATAATCGAATCAATTATTCATTTGAAGTATTAAGACATATGACAATCATATTTTTGAATAAATTTATGCAGGAATATAAATATAATAAAATTTACTTCCATTTGGTTATGTATTTCAACATATTTTTATAATTTTATTTTCTTTTATATATGACTCGAGTGAATAAAAATCTCTGAATTTATAGCGAAAGCAAAATGAGATTTCATTTTACAATATAATAGAGAATTGAATTAAACTAATCAAAAGAGAGAATCAAAAATCTAAAAGTCATTAAAATCTAATTCATTTCAAATGCAACGCAAGAGAGTGTTTTGGACGCAAACATTCAAAGCGTTTAAAAATTTAATTAAAAATATTGTTTTAATGGAAAGACATAATAGAGTTATTGGATTGAAAGGCTGTGCAAAACACAATTACCTGAGTGTTCGTTGTCGGCATTGCTTTCCGCGTGAATAGTGATCAGAGAGGATGAGATGAGCGCCAGAATGTGTACAACATTTACAATCACTACAAACGATCTCATTGTCAGCGATGTTGTCAGCGATGAATGCATTTCAGTTCAGATGAATGGCTAAAAACATAACGAAAAACAGTTTAAATACAAATTGAGTTTTATTGCAATACAATTGACTTTAATTTATAAAAGTCTTGTGTTTTGAACAAACTTTTATTTAGTATTAGAATTGATGGCATGTTTTCGCCAGTAATTGATTACTTTTGCAGTCAAATCGAGGACTCATTTAAGCAGAAGAACAGACACCGAAATGAGATAAATATTTTTTCGCTCAGACTTCAAATTAAAGATCAGTTGAGCAGAAGAACAGAGAACTCGGTTTTTGTTTGGATGTGATGTTTGGCAACACTTAAAACTCAGAGTTTTTTAAAACATAAGACTTTATTGTCATTCAATATAAACACAAGACTTCTTTCAAAAGGACTGTTTATAGTCCAACGACCAGTCCGTTTGATTAATTGCTAAACTTTTTTTAGAGGTCAGAGTGGAGAGGGAGGACTGTTTGATCACGCCTATGGACCGGCGGTCAGCGCCTGAATGTGTCATTCATTTGCAAATAGTGTCGGAGCCGTGATTTTGTGCCCTGTTTTTTGGCTAAAGGGGCAAAACGTGTAATAAAATGTTTGATTGCTTTCCACTCCAAACATATACACACTTTCTGTAGTCTGTGTATAGAAATGGTTAACAAAAATATTTTGATAATATATCGACTCTCAATGTGGTTACCAGATGTGGAGCTCAGCATAAGTGTTAGGTTAGGAAAAGGAATAACAATTGGAGCGAATATAATGCAGAAATATTTCGACCTTTTTTTCATTACTCTTAAAACCATTAATTTATTTAAACTAAAACTTTGGCCAAAGTTTATCTCGAAATCTGTTTTCATATATGGGTTGCAAAAGTTTTTTCATTTTTTTGGATCGACTTTTTTCTGATTATCATTACTTCCAGTGCTGTTGATATTCAGCTTCGATTATGTTTTGATGGATACTTGTGCTCATCAAAAGTGGCACTCAGTATGTCGTTTATGCGATGCCATACATAATATTCATCGAAAAAATTATTGATTGATATCAACCGTTAGACTAAAGATAGAGAAGAGTTTGAAAGTGAACTCAAACTACGAATACAAATGTTATGTTAATTCTGGTGAAAACTTTCAAACTCCAAGTCTTAGCAGTGTTTCACAATTTTCTAACCCAAGTCCTATCAGAATGGATGCACTATTGAGAGGAATACAAATTCAAAGGAAAAGGTTTATAATAAAGCGAAAAGTGGTGTTTGATTTATTTGTCGCTTCAAATGATTGATTTACCCGAAGATAATGGGCTTAAAAATTGTTAACTCATTTTTTATTCTGCAATAATTTATTGCAACAATTTTGTGCTAATTTTAATTTCATATGATTTGAGGTACGAATTATAGTATAAAAAACTTGTCTTAAAAGAGGAATTTTACGATCAATTGTACTAAACATTAAATCCTAAATGATTTCACACCAATTTTACGACTGATTTTCTAGTCTAACAAATAGTAATAATTTATTTTTTACTATAAAAATATTTGTGAGAACCAGTTATCCGTTTAGTCATAGCTCAGTCATAGCTCAGTCACAGCTGCAAAACCCTAATATACGTATAAAAGTCATAAAATTGCCTCAAAATACTACAATATGTATGTTATCAATAGATGAGTACTTTATCGTTAAACTCAACTATTTTTCCAATTTTTGAGAGCAAAGGGAGAGAAAATTTGAGATTATTATTGACTAACCGGTGCTGTAATAAAGTCGAGTAAAGGTAACCGACAGAAAGGAGAGACAAATAAAGTAAATAAGCGCTACATTTGTCATGTATTCCCTGATCTATGTTTGTGTTAAAAACTGCAAGAATTTTTCAATTTACTCGTTTTGAGTCAATCGTAGCGAACATATCTTCAAACAAAATGTATTATTATTTCGATTTCTGATGAAAAGAGTAAATGTTTGCCAAATGTATACTAAAGAAGAGAAAGAGAAGAAATTCTCTGAATTATATGCCATTAGTTGTATTACCTCCAGTAGATTAAACCTGAGCACAACTTTTCTTATTCTGCAGTTCACCCAAACCTACAAATATTCTGTGCGAGTGTTCACCGAAAAAAAAACTACTGAGTTTTGCATCAAATTTCGTGAAATATACAATGATATTGATCTGGAAGTTCTCACGTGATATGGAAATCAAGAGAGAGATATAACACAAGTTTAGAATAATATTTTTGTAGGTTTTTCGGTGCACAACCTCTCGACTATAGCTATAATCATAGGATGCAGAGCACAAGTTGTGCTCTCATCTCATCAGGAGTTGATCGACCATCTCTTGCAGTTCCATCAGATGACGTCCCGATTGTATATAAATATCAGTATTGCGTTTGGTATGAGTATTATGCGAATGAGATTTTTTCCAATACGGGAAGAATTTTTTAGATCTCATTTTTAAGTTAAAAACACATTTATATTCAATTTCTCTCATGTGGTGATTGAGTATATGATTTGCATAACAAGAAGCGCACAAAAAGACTGTTAACTTAGTTTCAGTGCACATCTGAAGTGATGCCACTTTACTCACACCTTAAAGATTGGAGGGTTTTCTTTGAAATCTGAATCCTCTTTATTGAAATCACATTCTTTGCATTTATTTTTGGTTTAAATTAAATTGAAAAAAATTTATTCTGTGCGCTCGACATGTGTTCAGTTCTTAACTAACACCTAATCTCTATTCTGGATCGATCTGAGCGAAAATATAATACTATTATCATATTTTTGGCGTTTCTTCTATTTTTCAATAAAATTAACGTTTTATTCAATGCTTGAGATTCATGATTGTATGGCACGAGTAGTGGTTATGCTGTGTGGGCTCTGGTTTTCTATTTTGTGGGCTTTGATGGCAATTTCTTTTTGCTGTTGACCAGAGTATAAAATATGTCTAACATTTTATGATTGTTTGCCTCAATTTTAGGGCTAATGTCTATCGGAGAAAATTGAATGGGAAAACCATTTATTTGTGGCCACAAATGACATGTCAGTCGATAGCACAGGAAAAATGAATGTTTCAAACCATATAAATAAATAAACTGATCCCAACCTTAACCGTATTTCTTTGATAGCACAGAATGACTACTTTCCTGAATCTGAAGCATAAGGTCTGACTCACAATAAGGCGCACATGAATTGAATAATTAGGGGGACGTAGAGATCGATCAAAGTTTAATTCGTTAATCATATGTTTGTGAACCACTTCTGCACAACAATTGTCTTATCCCTAACACTATTACTTTTGAATCTACTCCTAAGTCGTGATCAATAAGGGATTCGCATTAAATTAGAGCATTACATAACTTTTTGATATATAGGGTGGAAGTACAGTTTGAAACTATGGCTTAAAATTGTTTCCACTATTGGTTCCCACTATTGGTTCCCACTATTACTGACTGTTATTTAAAAAAGTGTCTATTTTTTCAAACCAGTATTTGTCGGCTGGATTTGACAAACCGGCCAAACGAGCGGTCACTTTATTATTGCAAGAGATGACAGATTTATTACATATACAGCTGCAGAGCACAGCCACCACTAGCTCTCTGTCACGATCAGCACTGGAATACCGGCTCAGACCTCTGGCTCTCACTATTAGGGCTCACATAAAAGGCAATGATTATAAAGTTTTTCTTATTTCTCAAAACTACTCGAAATTATATTTGTGTTTCGATTAGGAATTAAATATAAAACTATTAAATAACACGAAAACAAAATTAATCGCATCAATAAATTAAGCGCCACTACTCCTAGCATTATGTGAAGCCTGTGCTGGCCTTTTGGCGATTATAGATTATATGCCAGCCCTTAATATTTCAATTTTAGCGAATGTTTTTCTAATTTTTTTTTACATTTGACTCATCTTTGATTGTATGACAGCTTTTGGTGAAAATGTTGATTAAATTAATTGAAAATTACTGTTACGTAAAAAAGTTGTGATGTTATCACAGATTCTCAGCAAAAAATGTAAAAATATTTCAGTTTTCAAACTTATATTTATTTATGAATTCTGTATAAATAAAAAAGAGGTTCAAAAAATTGAATGAATAGATCCAAAGAAATAAAAGTTGAATAAAAGTCTGGTTTCACTCCATTTATGTAAGAAATGTCTTTGTTTTGATGCTTTGAATTCTGTGTTTGTATTGTCTGAGTCTTTATTCTCAAAACAAAGACTCAACAAATGGCAAAACCGTTATTATAGACACAGAATAAAAGTGTTTGGAATAGAGTTTGGTATCGATATAAGAGTTGAATCAGAAACTGAATGTCTGTGCCTTCAATTCTTTGCATGACTAGCATTTTGGAGACACTATTTTATATTAATAATAGCTGTGGCTTAGGCTCAGAATTGCACTGACAGTTGAGCCAATTGTGTTGCACCTGAGCCTAGCTTTCAATCCTCTCCTCTATTTTCGACTACTTGTCTGTACTGTTCTGTACTTCTCTGACAGATTTTTCACGAAAATCGATAATTTTATTGAAGCGTTGATAACATTTTGGGCTAATATTTAGGATTCAATGTCCGAAAAATGATTCAAATGCTATACCGTTTGCAGGAATACCTCAAATAAAGAGCACTCAATACTAATGGACTCAATATGTTATAATCAAACCACAAAATTGCAATCATTTCTCAATGGATTCACTCTTTATTATTGAGATTAAAATCTATTCGTTGTTTTTATTTTTATGTTATATTAATTAAATTCATTAATTTGTTTATAATATTTACATAACATTAGTGTCGGAAAGCAATTAACGCCTCAAAGAACAG
Organism: Edwardzetes edwardsi; assembly: GCA_034693445.1. Classification (NCBI taxonomy): domain Eukaryota; kingdom Metazoa; phylum Arthropoda; class Arachnida; order Sarcoptiformes; family Ceratozetidae; genus Edwardzetes; species Edwardzetes edwardsi. Next base: position 20,900 of record JAQFXL010000363.1, read on the forward strand.
CACTCGTAATACAATGAAAACCACTCCAAACATTGTTTTAAGTTTAAGTTTTACTATTCATTAGTTCCTTATATTTGTGTCTTATATTGGATTTTGAAAATACATTTTGATTAATATGTTTAATAAAATACTGGGTATTATGTCTTAGGATTAATGAACGTAATATTTAAATTCAAAGTACAAATTTAGTTGAGAGAGAGAGAGAGAGAGAGAGAGAGAGAGAGAGAGAGAGAGAGAGAGAGAGACTCATAAAAGCGTTATTTTCATCGATTAATCTTCATTTGGTTTCGTTTGTTCTTAAGTTTTTCATACAATACTAAACTCACTATTTTTTTATTCTCTCTTTTAATCTCATGTTTTGATTTCCTCTTTTGCCTCAGAGTTTGCCTAAAGATCTCACACTTTCTTCCATTCCTTTTCAACTTGATTTCTGCAATGCCCAAGAATATCTTGTAAAAACAGCTATGTTTCTAAATAATCAGTAGACACGTGATCTTTTTAATCAAGACACTTAAGATTATTAAATTGTATTTGTAATCACTTTTGAACCACCTAAATGTGAAAATAAGCTAGCTAATTGAGTAAACTGCATGAGTGAACCTTGTAGATACCTTTGCAATTTAATGCTGAAAATGCTCTTTTCTCAAAACGATATATAGAGTAATAATAACGAGTGTTTTCGATCATTTGACTGATCCATTTGGGGCTATAAACCAGTGAAATGTCGTGAGCCGTAACCGTTTCTCAATTTCCTAAAGTCCGCCACTCTTTTCAATTTGTGGTCATTTCTTAAGAGTTGAGTATAAAAGTCGAGAAGACGTCGAAGAAAAAGTGAAACGACTTTTGGGAGTATTTTTCATCGCTTTTAAGCTCTTATACACTTTTACGACAACTGAGTCCACCGAACAGAACAATGAATGGAAAGCACTTTCACTCTCCTGTGCTTTTATATCACACTTTCATCTATTTTTCTCTTAGTTTTCTTATAGTCTTCTTATTTCGATAACTATTGCTCTGAACGTCTGAGGAATAGCTCAGTCATCAGCTCCGGCCCGCCATTTGTCAGACTCAATAGTGTGTAACAAATGATTGACATTACGCCGATTGGTCTGAAGTCGGGGCCACTTATTATAAAATATAAGTCACATATAAGTCACACAAACCTTCTTTTTATTGAATGCCTTTTCACTCATTTTTTATATGACTTCAATACAAAGAAAGTACTTTTAGTCAAAGCCAACGACTAAAGAGATGAACAGTTCAATGATTATTCAATATTTGAAAGATTACTTTCCATCTCTCACTCAGTGCTCACAATCCCTGCTGTCTGTGCACTCATCCCAAGTGTCACCACTGAATGTGATGGACCAGACATTCACTTAGAAAACTACTTTCCACTCAATCTTTACTCGACATAAATATGCAATCAATCCATCACTGCTTTAGTGTTTGTTTTCATAAACAAATGCAAAAATAAGATAACATTTTCTCAAATATTGTTCAGAAGGTCTCAAAGATTTTTTTAAATAAGTATATTGAAAACTTGACGTAACAATAAAATCCTACCTTGCTCAGACTAAATGACTGTTTTAATGTGATCACCTGAATTTAAACATTATTTTGATGATGGTGAAATAACACAACTCACAATTTACACTAACAATCGCTCAATGTTTAGTTACTAAGCGGGTGTAGAAATTGATGCAGGTCCATTCATTTGACATTAAACAAAATTTCCACTTCTGTTTCCAAATCCGTGATGAGATCTCGACTCATAGAAATCTTATCCGACAAACCCATTAAGACATTTTGCCATTTATTATCAAGAGTATACTTCAGT
>JAQFXL010000364.1:0-22700 GCA_034693445.1 Edwardzetes edwardsi
GAAAATGAGCTGAAAATTCAGTTTTGAATACATATAAGAGTTAAGTAATAAATAAATAAATGATTTGCTTATTATTTGCAAAACTACTTTACTTTTGATTTTTGCTTTTCATTAAAAAAGTGTTTTTCAAGCGATTGGTTTCAACACAAATCAAATGCAAATAAAGTGTTACTAAAAGAACTCAAACATTAATTTTGATATCAGTTCTCGCTTTTGGTTAAACACTTTTATTATAGTTTTATCTGAAATTATAATCAAAAATAATTAAAAACCATTTAATTGCTGTGAATATCAAAAGGGAAGGAAAATAATGAATACAAACATAAATATAATAATAAATAAAAATTCATTTCACTGTTAATCTTAGGTTTGATTTCCTCAGCAATATTAAGATAAATAACCAAGGTTCAAGAATTATTCTTTTTGATTCTTGGCATCTAAAAGGTGCTAACATAATGGACATCCTCCGTTCCCTATTTAAATTGGCCTTAACACCAATCAGCTGGATATTTCTTTTTCAAAAATTGTTATCAAGGATACTTGAACCTATTGCTTCTTGGTGTTGGTGGTGGTAACAAAATAAAGTGTGAATTCCTTCCTGTGCAATGCTGGAGATTATGTGTAATTTCTGAGCCAATTATAACGAATGCCATTTTATCGATAAGTAATTAATCATTGCAACCAATTCTTGGTGTTATTGACTTAACCGACAAAATCAATACATAAAGAAATTGTATTTTAGTTTTGGTGACACAAAAACTATACGAAAATAAATAACAAATAAATATATTATCAAATATTTTGAATTCTGGCCAAAAGATTATTCATTTATGAAATCCAATATTTTGAGCGCTTGAAAAATTCTGTTGAATTGAGCATTGTCACTTTTATGAATGCATTTTTGGCTCAAAAACTCCAGTAATTTCTCAATTTGTTTGACACTTTTTGCCAATTTTTCTTTCAATAAAATTTAATTACAATTTTCTGTATTTAATAAAAGTTTTAATATTAATATTGAAGTCTTTTGTAGTGATTTCTAATGTATTTTCAATGGAATTGAATCAATACTTTTGTAAAACTTCCAAGAATTCTGTTTTATTACGCTTTTATTGCTTCTGAGTCATACAGATATCCGTCAACAAAATCATTTTTATATGGATGAGAACGCATATACCCAGTCAGTGACGACAAGTTCTAATTTTTATTCAGATCCTCGAAGTGCAAGGTTGTTTCTCGCAATCGGTACTTGTCTCCAACATAATTGCTAAAGTCATAAAATTTTGACGAGCGTGCACATTTTATTTTAGCAGCTTAATTTAATGGGAAATTCTTGCGAAGAGACCCAAGGTCTTTTCAGGCACTATTCCAAGATACTTCCATAGTGGAATCTATAAACGCCAAAATGGGCTAAAAAATTTTCTTTGGAGAGAGAGCTTGCTCATCTTTTGGTTAATTAAACTTATTGCATAATATCTCTTAAGTAATCTTATCAAACATCTGCTAATTAAAGCTAAAGTTTTATTCATTCTGTTTTTCATCTTGGGAATTCAACTTTAAAGTAATCTCAACTGTATTTTTAATGCATTACTATTAGAGTAAGAAAATTGTCGTTTAATTTATTGATTATTTTGAAATATAATACGAAAATCAGAAATAATTTATTAAAATTTTTTTTAGGAGTGACTCAAATAAAACCCAATTTTATTCTCAATATCTTTATATTTATTTTATACGAAAATACACATCAGTTTTGATGCACAAGAGATTTGAAATACATGTATCATATTTGAGTAGAAAAAGATTGTCTCGGATTATGTGACAAAATAAGTGCTAAGTTTTTTGCGAAACTCTAATAAAAAGTTTATTCATATAAAGAGAATTTCAAATATTTGTCGCAAAAATGTATTTAACATTTGATTTGTAAAAATATTTTCATCGCATTTCAAGAATCAGTACTACTTTTGAAATGTAAAAAAATGTACTAAAAATATAATTAAATCTTTTCATTCCTCAGTGAAAGCAATTCTCTCTCTCTCTCTCTCTCTCTCTCTCTCTCTCTCTTTCTTTCTCTCTCCTTCTTTCTTTCTTTCTTCCTTTCTCTCCCTCTCGCTTTCGCCTATCTTCTTGAAAGGAACATCTGTATTGAACCAGGAATGGCCAAGGTAATTTAAAAGCACAAAATAACTATCTAGCATTCAAATTGAGTCTTTGTGATCAATTCAATGGTGGATGTTAAAAAGGTGAGATGGGTGAATTCAAAATGATGTGTGATCTCATCTTAAAAATATAATCTCCATCTCCAAGGTCACAAATCCTGGCTATTCCTCATTTAAGTGTAGATGAAAAGTGTATTTGGAATTCTTGGGGCAAATTTTTTCCTCTAAACTCTCGATAAAAGTTTTCTATTGAAGAAATCGATTGAAAAGAAATTGAAAGCATTTTCTTCACTACCGAAGAGTTCAACAAAATCCTGATTTCACATACAATTGAATAAAAGATTTTTGTTCACTATTTTTTAATCTTGGCATCAATTATATACGTGGAATGTTGCGAAATACTTTGAGAGTGGAAATGACCAAATTTGAAATTATTCTCAACCCAACAAAAAATAATCGACAAAATCATTCTGTTTTTGACTCGTTTTTCGTGAGCTCTAAACACTGGTTTCTGGAGAAAAGAAATTGAATTTATTTTGATTTGTGGTCATTATTACAGTCAATGTGGTGTATAATTCGTATATCATTGTTACGACTTAGTGTCTGAGCTCAGCACAAGTCGTGACCGAAATCAATATAATTCTAAGGAGAGGTAAAGTTGTCGAAAAAAAATTCCGATTATTATTCGTATCTCTGAGAAAGATATTCGCTAACATTAGCAAGGTGGTTTTGCACACTTTAGCACAATGGTTTTGCACAATGGTACCATGTTAAAACACTAATTGGTTCCTTCAAATAATACCCAATTTTGATAATTATTTTGTAAGTAAATATCATCAAAGTACATTATTATTATTCTTGTTGAAACTGCTATTCTGAGCATGTACACCTTGCTGATGTTGCAGGTTTGGTAGAAATAATTATGGGTTGGCAACAATCATAATTTTGTTTTGATGTAGTACTACAAATGTGTGCAGGCACAATTTTATTCGACAAATGTTTTATTACTTCAAAATAATCTTTAAGTTCGAAAAATTGTGTTTCAAAATTCAAATTTGATTTTTAGCCCTAAGTATTGTAACAAACACTTTATGTAATTTCATTGGGAAAACCTTTTTATGGCTTTCCTTTTATTTAACGACACAAAATCCTAATGAAAATTCTATTGAGAATAATAACAAAATTGTTTTAAAAGCAAAAAATTGTTTATTTAAATCAAAAGCAAAGAATAAAAACTAATATTAATTTTTGCGATCCATTTGTCGTTTGAATTATAATCGAGCAGAAAAACGGAGCACAGAATAAAAAAAAATCGTAAATTCAAATGAGAACGAAATAAATTAGACTCAACCCTAATGTTTCTTAAGCTTAATGGCATCACTTTCAGCCCGGGTATTGCCAGGTCCTCATCGGTGAGTAGGAAGTGCTCGGCTATTAGAAATTACTATTGAATTATTCATGCAATTAAAAACTACCAGATTGAGCGTGCTCGTTTTTTCCAGGTAAAAGCTTTGTAATTATCCATGTTAGTTGCCTATGCTTGGGCACTGGCTATTCCCCAGCACTCCCCTCTCAAGCACTCAAACTGAGTTACATATGTTTAGATAAGAAGAAGAAAAGTGTAGTTTTTTCACTTAAGACTCTTCCTATTCTCGATTACTTGTGCTGTGCTGTCAGGACTCGGAGGGAAGGGTTTTTGCATAAAATTGAGTTTTTCTTCGATGTCATTAAACAAATCAACTTTTCTTTCCTGTGCTGTAATATAAACAACAAATTTATGGTTTTTTCTCAATTTGTTTGGAGAGCAGAGTCTTATTCACCCGAAAAATTCAAATGAATTATAGACTTGAAGTGAACGCCAGCAACACATATAAGTCCTGTGCTATCAGTGCTGTCATTAAAGCAAACACTTTGTGTTTAGAAAACAGAAATAAATTTTTATTTTCAAATCAAAGGAATAAAAAGAAATACTTTTTAATGCATTTATTTTTCAATAAATTCATTGAATGACATTTGATGTCACAAAAGACGACATTTAGTATCGAAACTGTTATTGCAATTCATTTGATGCCAACGTTTCGCTAAATTGAATGACTGTTGTCGAGGGGTAGGGAATGACTGGCATAGAGAGAGGATTGAGAGGATAGGGTGATATAACAATGTCATACTGTTGCCAATTTGTAGCATAAAACTAAAATGCTATGACTTTTGTTGTTCTGGGTGTCAATCTTTTATTGCAATGACATTAAGATCCGGGTGTTTTTATAGCATTTGAGGAATAGTTTGCGAGTTTCGCCCTGAGACATTGCTCTTACTTTATTGGAGTTCTTTTGTTTGCAAATAATCTAGCTTAGAATATGAGCACTTCTGATCCTGTAAAGTATATTTAACAATTTTTACAGGGTCATTGTGTCTAATATTTTTATCTGAGCAATGTCATAAGCCTGGATGACCTCTTAAAAATACTAATCCCGCATAAATTAAATGTTCATTTTTTGCGTTCGAATGCGAATTTTGAGCTTGTTTAATTAGTTGAATATTTTAGATAACAGCGAAGTGCATATCTAATCAAGTTCACTCTATCGAATGAAATTATTGTTGACTTGCATATCTTTGTAGAACACTGTTACCAGGTGCATATTTGCCAATGTATTGAATTCCAAACAGACGAGATTGTTGAACTTTAAGCAATGTATTTACCCTTGGTTGACTATAATTTATAGCACTGGAGGCTTGGCTATAGTGCAGGCAATGTATGAGAGCTGACAGCGATTTAATGAAAAAAGTGGTTTTCGAGGATATAAATGACATTTCATTTGATATCAGAGACAGTATTCGTAAAGAGAAAGGGATTAAATCGGATGAAAGCCAGAGATTTGTGTCTAATGTTTGGCTCTTTATTTACTGTGAATATTTCAAATTGAGTGCCAATTAAACTGAGTAGGGAGAAAGTTCACTCTCGCTATCAATTGCACAGTTAGTTTTTTGTGTGTTGCATCCCTTTTCTAAACTAATCTTTTTAATTACACTCTTATTCTGTGCATAAGTTGTGTATTGCAATGAATTTGTTAGCGAAACGATGTTTGCATCGCTTGAATTCGACAAAATCGCTTAAAAGTCTAGTTATAAATATTACAAGGATTGTTCAAATTGTGAACATTTTCTACGCTCTAAACTCTATTACTAAAATATTATATGAAATATGTGAAAAAATTCACTGATGCGCACAGGGCAGTCATGTTGAACACGGCATGAGAATCCTTCTAACTGTAAAGAAAGGTCCTTTTAAATTTGTGGACCATAGAGTTTACTTTCAATTGCAAAGAATGATTGCTTTAAAGGTTTGATAGATTTATCTTGGTTGTGTCCAAACGGATCTTTATCAAATTGAAATATCTGCCCATCACTGATAAAAAGTACAAAAATAAATAAGTAAATAAAACCAAATAAATGAAGAGAAAGGCTAATAATGAGGTCGCACTCGAATGCAGTACTCATTCTCATGTCATATATAATCACATAAGTGTTAGGATTATTGGGAGAGAGAGAGGGAGAGAGAGAGAGAGAGAGAGAGAGAGAGAGAGAGAGAGAGAGAGAACGCGAGAGAGAGAGAGAGAGAGCGATAGAGAGAGAGAGAGAGAGAGAATTGTTTAAAGACATTTGAAAATTGTTGTTAAGAGCTCTCATTCGGAAAGACTTCTCATAGAAAAACTTTCGCTCAATTGTTGCACCAGAAGAGAGTAGTATAGCCTTGAAACAAATTCTCTAAGATATTTATTATTATTATTTTTTATCTTGTTTTTTGTTGAAAAGCCTTTTTTCTTCTCTGAAATGGTTTCGCTGTTTTCTCTTAATTTTATTTTGATTTAACTTATTTTCAAACATAATTTTGGTATAAGTTTTTGCTATTTTTGAGTGTCTTTTCTTCTTCTTATTCTTCTTTTTTTATTGAATAAATTACATGATATGTGTGCCGAACAGCACTTGCAAAAGGATTAGGAGAAGAAAAATAACTTCTTATTTGAGTATTTATTCTTTCAAGTTTTTGATCATAAATTATTGATAAGTATGGCATAAAACTAGTTTTACTGACGAATCAAATAATTTTCGTTTAATAATAAAAAAAATAATAATTAAAATAAGTTTCAAATCAGTATTTTTTTCCCTGAAATAAATTTCTTCACTCTTTGCTTATAATTAAATCTTTACTTCTCTTCAGTAAAAATCTTTTAATTCTTTGCGTAGGCTTTCAAACACTGAATGTATTCATCATTAAAAAGGATAAAAGGATAACAAGATTTAGCTTCAAAATGACTTCAGTTTTCTGTGTTAATAGTGTTTTGACTCAAATTAACATTAAATAGATATTAAAATCTATATGTTTTTCAGTTAAATTTTGTGGCAATTATTTCGTAAAAAATAATTTATGATATTTCTGGCGTCTGAATAGTCGTCTCTCTCTCTCTCTCTCTCTCTCTCTCTCTCTCTCTCTCTCTCTCTCTCTCTCTCTCTGCAAAACAAAATGAATTCAATTAAACTTAAAATAGTGTTTAGATTTGGCTCTAATTTGAATTTTTTTAGCTGTACTGAACTTATCCTAAATTTCAACCATTAGTTTAGTTGAATATTATCTATCAATAAAGTTTATCTGGCTTTTATCAAGCTGAGATACCATCTCATATCTTCTAGTTTTTGATTGAATTTTGGTTTGTGCGATGAATTCCTTAATTAGGAATTAAGTCAATTATGAAAATGAATTTGAATTTCATTACAACATTTGATTTGTATTTATGTGAAAATCGATTAAAATTAATGACGATTTGAATTGAAAATGAAAATCAATAACAAAATCGTTTAATACATTAATAATAAACTGAATTAAATGAAGGCATAGATTACACAAAACCCTAATTACAACCGAAAGTCAGAAATAAATTACAGTTTGGAAAAGTTTTTAAGAGAAAAAACATTTATTTCTAATGTGTTTAACATTGAAACTGAATTAATGAACCATTTGATATGCCTTCATATCTGCAGTAATTTTTTCTGCTAGTTCAGCTTAAACCTGATAACTTGTTACTGGCTTTTAAGCTGTGCTCTAACTGTTATTCTGTGCATTTTTTCACTCAAAATATGTTCAGTCAAATAAAATAATAATTTATTCCTCAATTGAAGCGAACTTTTTGTTGCGACCAATACTTTGTTTGTTTGCTTTTAATTAAATATTAGTGAAAGTGAAGAGATATCACAAAAATGAAAACATTTAAATTAGTTATCATTTTGCTGCACACAAAAGTACATAGTTTATCAGAGCATAATATTTCTATCTACTAGTGTTGGTGATAGGCTCGAGCATTTTTTTCAACCATTTCCTTACTTTGATGAAAGATTATCAATGTCTGTTTAATATGCATTATTGGAGTTCTTATCTTAATTTTCAGCAGGTTATCTTGTATATTTAATTATCGACTGAATTAAAAAGATTGAGCATGATAAATTGCAATCTTATTCTGATAAGGCAAATGTTGTGCAAATGTTCTTACTAATTTTAAGTTTGCAAACTTATTTACCAGTCTTAAGCTATTTTGAAGCAATTTATAAACTAGATTATTTCATTATTAAAACATTTTGAATAACTTGGTGAAGGTAAATGTGGGCCAAGTTTTGCCATCACTAGTTTTGTTATTGAGATGAGAGCTCAAGCCTTGACACAAACCATGTGTGAAAAGTCCTGGAGTGGAGAGGATTTTATTTCAAATGAATTCATTGGAAAACAATACAAATATTATTAATATTTTTGAGCGAAAAATATTCTGTAAATAAACAAATTCATTGAAAGAGCCCTGGATTTTGAAATAATAGACTTTTGACACAAATATTAGCCTATCATCTGAATCATTTGAAAACTATTTGGTTTTGACTGATAATTGTGATAGCTTATACTTTGTACCAACCTAGATTATACACATGCTGATAATGCATTGTGAAGATTGTATGCAATTCAATCTGCCTAGCTGATTTATTGCATTTGTAATTAACATGGTAAGTTTATACCTGAGAAGTGCATCATGCTCATACCACCATGTTTAAATCTAGGTTGATAAATGCCAAATCAGCTATACTATCGCATTTTTGCGGATTCACCTTGCTCATTCAATGTAAATAATTATGAATAGAATAAGTAAATATTGAAATACTTTATGAATTGAATAATAATTTTTCAGCAAATTTTTTATCCGAAACAAACAAAACTCAAATTACACTAAAAATGATATCAACTTCTGGTTAAACATCTGTTTATGTTTTTTAGTGTAGAAACAGATCTGATTTTTTCATAATTTTTGCAAAAAATTGTTTTTATTTTTAAACTTATTTCCAGAAAAAGTCCATCAAAAGAGTCAAAAAGTAATTACTGGCAATAGTTGTGTGCAAAGAGTTATGAGTTTTTTTTGTTACGCTGTAAAACACTTCCACATTCATTAAAGAGCACTGAATTCAGGGCTGAGTCGCACAGAATTTTCAGTATAAATCATATTCTTATCGTAAATTACAGTCGAACCCAATTTCAAAAGCAATTTATCGGAAACTCTAATTAAAATATGAGTCATATATTAATTAAATGAATCATAATTTTATCAAACATTAGGTCTGATTAAAAACAAAAATATTTTAAAATTAGACATAGGGTTGAAAAAGAATCTTGAACCTAAGGAAGCAGACATGATTGTTTTTGCATGTGGCAAATTTTTCTTACTGTCAAACTTGTGAAAAGTCACAAGGGATATTTAAAAATATTCTGCAGCTTGAAAAGTGACACAATAAATTATTAAATAGGTTCGAAACACTCGATCCAAGATCATAACTCATCGAAAAATTTCCTCATTCCTGTGTCATAATGATAAAGTCATCAAGTAAATTTAAATCATTAATTTTCTTCAATCACCTGTTAATTGTAAGCATGCAAGTGAAAAATCAAAACTAAAAATTAATTCTTTTTTATTAGACCCTTCTTACACATGCATGCTCAAATGGCTGGGTACAAAGTAAAATTAAAAAGTGCTGTTTAAGAAAATTACTCTTTGAAATTAATTGATTGAATAAATTAATTGAGCAATGCAATTTGCAATAAATAATCGTTTTATCAATTTATATCTAATCAAAACTGTTATCTACCACAATTTCATGGCCTATCAGTTATTGATGGGCAAAGAAACTGATTCTGAGCGCACGTTTGCAAAAAACTCCATTGTTTATTGAAAATAACTGTGAATACAAAATTCAAGGATTAATAACTGGACTTTGGTTTCACACAAAACCCCTTAAAAACACATCACTACCTAACTGTGTGTCACAAATGCACTGATAGCTGTAGTGTTGAGGTATGGCCTTCAGGTATATGTTTGATATGAGTTCTGTATTATTATCTATAAATCAAAAAATAGAAAACAAAAAGAGATTTTTCTTTCGGAAACATTTATTTTAGGCTCAGTTTTAGTGCAAAAAATGAATTTTTTTGAGTCCATTAAAGAGTAGAAAATATTTTTCGGGAAATTCAGTCCAAACTAACAATAATTAAATGCGGAAAATAGTATCTAAAGTAAGAGAGAGAGAGAGAGAGAGGGGGAGAGGAAGAGGGGGAGAGAGAGAGCAGAATATGTTTTACACGTTAATTATTATAATTTTTTCTTATCGTTGCCTTAATAACAGCTCTCTCTCTCTCTCTCTCTCTCTCTCTCTCTCTCTCTCTCTCTCTCTCTCTCTCTCTCTCTCTCTCTCTCCACTACTGTATTTCAATAGTGGTTTTCAATTAAAAAGAGATTTGTTTTGCATATGATTTTGATTTTCAGATCGTTTTTGAACATAATTGCAATGAAAAACCTTTTCGCAAAATATGTATTAATTTTTGTTTCCTAATAATTATTTTTCTCTATTTTCAGTCGATTAGTATTTTTTTGCTTTGATTTTTCAAAAGTATTCTTTGATTTAATCTTTCTTTCTCTGAATCCGAAGCATTTTTTCACTGGTAATTTTAAAGATTGAGATATAAGTGAAGACATTTTTGTTTTTCATTCCCTTCCATTACTTTGATTATCCATACAATAGATAAACAATTTCTTATTTAATAGTATTTATAAAAAAAATCTATTCTTTGTTTTTGAGGACAAATTGTTTCGAAAGAAAAACAAAAATCAAATAAAAGACAGAAAAGGTTTAAATCCTAATTTAATTTCTTATTTTAAAGCCTTAATTAATGTTTGGATGAAAAATAAGTTTTTTATTTTCAATTAAAATTCAAATTCAGACTCAAATCAAATTTTTTATTCGTTTTTCTTATCGAATGTTAAGATATCTTTAAAATGTATTTTTCGGTTCAGTGATGGGCAGAGCGGGGATCAATTAAAATAACCTCTGAACAACCTAAAATTCGTGGTTAATTTCCATCCTGTCCATCTCTGCTCTTAAATGTCTGGCCAGCTCTGGCATTCAATTTTTATTTCTATTTAGTTGATTAATCAAGATAATTCTGTCAAATAGTGAATTGAGATTCTGTTAGTTACAGTTTTTGTGTGGATTACTTATCATGAATAAATTAGCTTGTAACAAATAGAAACTTCTTCTTATTTTCTTGTGAGATGCTAGATTATATTCGATAAGATTGATGGCATAGGAAGTGTATACCTTGAAGCGCAGCTGAAGATTTTTACAAAGAAGTTATTAATTTGAGATGACCTTGTATTGTGAACTCAACTCCTACAGTTCCACCCAACTCATCTATCATTTTTTTAATGCTACCTTGCTCATTCTATTTTTCAGTTTAAATACAGTATGTTCTTGAATAAATTAAAATTAAGTGAGATTAGTTTAATATGGTAAAGCTAGGTGAATCCATGCATGAAAAAGGATATTCTGCCAGAGGCAAAGCCAAGGTCTACTAATTATATCAGTCCAATGCTTTTTTTATTCTCTAATGATAAAGGTCACCTTGATCATCTTATACAAGACAAGAAGCAATTTTTATTAAATTATAAATGAAATATTTCTAAGGGGATTTCATGCGTCGAATATCCTGAGGCCGGTCCCCATTAAAATTGAAATTTTTATAATGAACTCCATTTTGATAACAGAACAGAAGATTTTACTTATAATTAATGATAATTGTTCATGGTAATTCTTTTTCAAAACCCTTTCCTTTGCAGAAGATTTTGTATTTGCCTTAAACGCTGATAATTAGGAAAAAAAATCAGAAAAATTAAATATTTCTTAATTGCATTGTTTTTCCACTTAAATAGATAAAGGAATAGCCAAAGAGGAATAGCAGAGTAGTATCGATGATTTGCTCTGGGAAATTCAAAAATTACTACTTTGGGTAATTTGGAGGCTCTTATTGTGGAAATAGCAGGAAAAGGAAAATTCAAAGTTTGTTCTTGTGAAGTTTCAAAATGGCTCTTGCTGACTGATCACCTTGGTTATTAATAATAGACACAAGATTCTAAGTATTAATGATTATATTAGAATTAATACTCGAAAAATAATTATATATTTAATATATAAAACGCTCCTAAACTTGACATAAATATCCATTTTGTTCATAGATTAGTTTGTTTTTCTGCACAGCCTTTTGATAATTACACAAAAATTAAATGAAATTTTATTTTGTTATTAATGTTTGCTTTCAATGTTTGGAAACTTTTTTGTTGTTTTAGTTTTCAACTTGAATTCTGAAAAACAAATATTGTGTTTGAAGTGAAATATTAATTAATATTTTTCCCTTTCGTTAGGAATAACAGTAAAATGTGTTTTAATTGAATGCATGGTTTGAAAAGTTGTCAGATTATTCTCCTTTAAAAGATATATAATTTATTGCCCTCTCATTTGAATTCTCAATTTTTTCCTCAATTATTCGAATCATTTATTTTTGTATTAAAATCCGTTTATTTCTATTCATATAATAAATAAACTCCTTTGGACTCAAATCCGGGACTCAAAAAGTCAGGCTTTCCTTCAAAGTGGAGACACAATTATCTGAAATATGCGTTTCGATGGTATTCCTCTTAGGATTTAAAAAAAAGTACCGCAAATGAAAACCCATTTATTTATTTTCTTCCACTGAATTGATTAAATCATTTGTAAAATAAAATCTAATGCTAAGCGAAAAAGATGGGAAAGCCTTCAGTGCTGACTCAATGATTTTTTTTAATGATAACTGATGCAAAAAAAAGTGTTGTTTACACTGTATTCCAGAGCACAGAATAAGAGAGAGGGGAATAGCATTAAAACTCAGGCAAAAAAAAGGGTTGAATTGAATTTTTAAATAAATTGCTTGAAAAAAGACTAATGAGTTCTTTGGTCTAAATAATGAAATAAATGTTAAGTTATTTTCGAAATTATTATCATTATTTATAACTGGATTAGTTTATAATAAGACCTTTCCTATTCAGTTCACAGTGATAATAATAATTGAACTTGGCAAGTGACGTTCAATTGATTTTCCACTTGGAATTAATTTAAAAAGTAGAGTTTTCCTTTATTGCATGATGACTCAGCTATACGCGGAAAGTCTATATGACGTTGGGGTTTATCTAGATGACTTTGTGAAAAATTGCACAAGGTTAAAACGTCTAGAGTTCCTTAAATTATCATTTACATAAATATGAAATAAAGATGAGCTAGGGAAAATTACCGCATTATCCATTAAAAAAAGCCCCAAATTGAAATATATTTGCAAATGAACAAATCTCTGACAAACGAGCAAGGACAAATGCGGAAATTACCAAAAGGAAGTTTACAAAGTTGTGTTGTACATACAAAAGCAACTAGTTTAGTTTCTACAAAGAATGTAATTGTGATTTTATCTAGCTGACAGGATGTTTACTATGTTGAGGAAAACTATAGAAGGTTTTTGCTTTTACAGGAATAAATTTTACATTTCCTAATTTATTATGAATTGCTTAGTTTTCTGTTCTTGCAAAAAAGCATGGTTAAAAATTGACTAATGATTAACTTTCCCCAATTATTTTCAAGGAAAGTTTAAAATTATTATAAATTTGTGCAAAACAATTTGTTCACAACTAGGTTCTTGGAAAAGTTGTCAATTAAGTCAATTTAAAGATGATGACAGATAACTAGGTAATGATTAATAGAGTCAACAGTTAACCCGTTTTTGATTTTCTATTTCTCTCTTGAAGTTCATATTTTTGGAGTCGTTTCACAAAAATGTCTAAAAATTAAATTAGAGTTAAGAGGAAAAGGTTTTTCAGATCTATTTTTCATATATCCCTGATATAAGTGTCACGATTGTTATAAAATGTTTTTAATCTTGGATTTACACTAAATCTGCAAAAAAAAATCAAATTTGATAACTGGTTCTCTAATCAGTTGTTTTTCTGGTTTTTTGCCATTTGACAAAAGTCGACAGTTTTGGCTCAAATACTCTACTGATCTGTTGAATAGATGTTCATATTTTTTTTGTAGACCAGAGTCGGTCATCGGCGGGGGTAAAAGTCAAGAGTTTTTCAGTGATGAACAAAGTGTATTACAAATTGTCTTAGTCTCTCTGTCTCAAAAAAAAATTTAAAATATCCCAGCATGAGATTAAAGAAAGTGTTATTCAACTGAACCCGTATTGAAGGCCAAAAATAACCCTCTATGAGAGCAATAACCTTGATTGTCTTCGGTGTTTTTTATCAGATCTCCTGGTGGTCCTATTTTATTCTAAAATCATAGAAATAATCCTCCGTTTAGTTAAATATCTATTAGATTTGAAATGATAATTGTATATAGCGAAATTATGCATGCTCAATCAGTAAGGCATCTGCAAATGAATTCTTGCATTATTGGGATGACAGCCAAATAGAGTTGAATGACTGTCTTTCATGACTTATTAGGAAATATGTTTATCATATAATTATATTTAAATTATATAGAAATGTATATAAATATATAGTTTTATATTGAATTTTAATCTCTTTTTTCTCTACAAATTATATTTTGATTCTTTTTGACTTTGAAATTGAGTTTAAAATTTTGATTAATCTTTGAAAGTCTTAATGGAAAATAATCCATGTTTTCTGGCATCAGGAACTGCCATGATGTCGCACTCAAGAGGGTTCTGGTCAATCTTCAAAAAAAAAAGAAGATATGGGCAAACAATCGGAAAGAAGGCGTCCAACAATTAAAGCGCATAAATCTGAGCTAGCCACAAGATCAGGATTGTATTATCTATACCACCCTGGTAATCTTTATTTTGCACTCAGGTTTTGACGAATTGAAAATTAGTTTTTTTCAAAAGATTAAGAATACGTGAAATGAATTTAAATTTTTCTTTGGCTTCAATTCTAAGTTTAATCTTTAATATTGAACTTGGTTTTTTTGTTTTACCAGTTTATATTTCCTCAAATAAACTGTCCTTGATCAATATTTCTGGAAAGGTCAGCATTGATTCAGTTAATTATCAATTACCAATTTATAAGTAAAGTTCTTATTTCCTAATCTTCGAAATGATCAAGTTAATCTACTGGAAGAAAATAAGGAAAACGATTGTATCCCAATGGGTTATTATAAAATTGTGTTGTCCCTTGGGCAACCAATGATTTCAATATTCGCATCATCAAGCACAATGTGTTAAAATAGAAGAAAGAAAGTTTGAATACTAACTATTGACGTATTCACCAAATAAACCATTAGAAATAGATGAATCACACTGGTAATTTAAATTTTATGTTAATCGCAATAATTATCTCCAAGTTAATAGTGAATTGGCTCTGAATGTTGTTTACACTATATTTTGCAAACATGTAATCAATTTAATTGAGAAAAACTATTAATTATTTATTCAGTTTTGTTATTAGTTTTTACATATAATTAGTTTTATTTATTTCATAATATAATTAGATTTTCAGAATAACTATAGGATTGCCATAAGAGATGACATAACACATAATTAGTGCAACTTTTGACTCAACCCTTTCTCCAAAGACTATCTATTATTTATTGTTAGGGATTAAAGGGAATACGTCTATCCTATGCATGTAAATAGTGGATGAATGGGATTTCCATTATGGAAATTAATGATGAGTAGAGTTGTTGTCAAGCATGGTCATGCAAATAAAATTGTAAAATAGGCTTCTTGCTATTATGAAAAATATTCAAACTTGGTATTGTTAAATTTTTTCTACTCTTGAACACTGTAGTTAAGAATCTATTAGAATAAGAGTAACAAGCTTAAGTGAGTTCTGAAATTCAAAAGTAAACTGCTCAATTATACTGATGTGAAAATTGGGTCGAGTTTTAAAATGTCATAAGTGTCTTAACTTGCTTAAATTATTATGTCGACAAAAAATGTTTTGAAATGAATTCAAAAATTCAATTTTAATGATTTTTATCAGAATTTTCAAAATCTTTATCTCATTTTGAGATCTTTCGACAAAATTTAAAATTAGATAAAAATTCAATTTTAATGGAAATCGTATCGATTTTCCAATTTTAGTAAAGTCATTAAACATTAGCAGGGTCAAAACACAAACAACGAGTAAATTCAACAGAGAAAGTTCATCCAGGAAACAATAACAATTAAGCAAGTTTATCAATTTTTAAAATCTACAATTTGAAAATAAATGTTTAGACTTCTATAAAACGAATATCTCCTTGGACATCAATGCAAATATAATGATTAAGATCATTATCTTACAAACAAAAAAAGTTTAATAATCTCATTATATAATAATTGATGAAAAAAATACTGAAAAACGAGTGAAGAGTTCGCAATAAAATGAACACATTTTTTGAAAATTACAAAATTGAATAAAAAAGTTGTTTATCACCGGAGAAAAAAATTAAAGTTTTTTTTCAAATGCATTAAATTGATTTATACTTAATTAATTGAAATGTTTAATTTGGTACTTAGGGTTTTTATCAATTTTAAATTAATGGTTTGTTAACTGTTTAAGATTGAAATTTGAATAAAAAAGTAATTTCAGATAATGAACTTTTAGATCAGTTCAAATGATAAGCGAAAATAGTGGCCTAGGTCATTTTTTGTTAATGAACTGTGAGAACCATGTTAAACGTTGTTTTCCATGTAAAGTGCATTAGAAAAATCATTGAAAAAAGGAAAACCCATAATATCTAGTCTGAGACCTTTAGAAATTTTGGTTAAAATGAAATGCCTACCAAAAAGTCTTATTTGCAAGTTTAAATGCTAGTTCATCCCTTTTGTATGTCACACACGATTGACGGTCAAAACAGGGTGAAACTGCTTCTCATAAGTTTAAAATTGACAATAATTAAGGCATTTAAATTCAGCTGAAGTCTCTCTCTCGCTCTCTCTCTCTCTCTCTCTCTCTCTCTCTCTCTCTCTCTCTCGCTCTCTCCCTCCCTCTCTCTCCTCTCCTCTCCTTGTCTCTCCATATTTGTCATAAAGGGTTATAAATAACAAATTAAATAACACAACAAAAGTTTTTTATCTAAAACATCAAATATTTTTCTTGATTTTCATTTGCAATCAAATCTTTTGTATGCTTTGAAGAACAGTTGGTTTTATCACTGGTATTACTGTCAGCAATAACTCATAACTGTTTACCCATTTATAATTTATATCCAGGAACTTCAGCATGCATTAACCAAGGTCTTCACGTCTGGCCATCATTGCATATAAGATATTTCATTATTACAAAGAAGTGTCATTTTGTTCATTCAATTGAAGAGATTTATGGAGTGTTCAAAGTAAAGCCCTCTTAAAGGTTATTCTATGCTTCAAAAATAGATAAGTTGTTAGTTAAAAAATAATGTGGAAAATTGGTTGGTTTTAGAAAGAAAAAAAATTGCAAGACTACTGTTGAATATAACCAGAAAACAAGTCATTCATTCATTGATTGAGTGCTAGAAATGAAAGTAAAATTCATTTTTCATTCGTTTCGCTCATATGTTATGCTTAACTGAATCCAGAGTTTAAATATGATTTCAAAACATTTTTTTGCTGTATTTATCCTTGGATCTACTGGTTTAGTATAACTCTCACTCATTTCGTGAATGTTATGAGCGTTTAATGAATGCAGTGATAGAACTCAATGCATACAGTTTTGGGATGAGCAGGGTATCACTTTGATAGTTGCTTAGTTATCTTAGTTGAGCTTGATTGATTCCAGTGAAGAAAAAGACTAGCTTATTTAATAAATTACGCTGCTTAATCTATTTCTAGAAGTTTTAGGTAAGAACCAAAAACTATATCGAAAATTTGAATTGAAGATTGCAATAAGAATAAAGCAACAAGATCAATCATTAAAATATGTGAATGGCCTAGTAAATAAGCTATTCCAATTAATGATAAGATGATAAATTAGATTTTACTCGAAGAAAAGAGTACTTTGTTGATTAATGACATCAATATTATTGATGAACTGAATCACCTTGGCTATTCCCTTGAATGTAAGACCGACGATAATAAAGCAAAAAGAAAAATATGAAAAAATATACTTCACATTCACAGCACAGGAATACACACATCAATGCCTTTTTGCACACAACAAGTGTTGTATTAATTATATCTCTAATACTTTTTTTTCGCTGCGCTTAACATACAATCAAATTAATATTCAATGCCATCAGTGATATCAGATTCAATGTCTGTGCCTTTCAATTGGTATACCATATGTAATAAACTAACACTCAGTTCATTTTTTATCAGTAATTTCCACATTAACTGCGGGTTATTATGATTTAGCTTTAGTTTTACGTCTAAATGCGGAAAATTGTAATTAATTTTTAGTTTTGATTTTCTTTCGAAGAAAGAAACAAAAAATAGTTTTCCTGAGTTTTTTCAACACTTTTTTCATTCAATTATTAGTGGTATTGAAGAATAAATTTTTCATCCATTAAATCGATTTTTAATTCCATGTTGAAATTGAACAAGCCAAAATTCAAATTTTTGTCAGTCATGTGTAGAGCAGTTGTTAAACTCTGCCTATTTTTTTGGACCTATTTTAAGTAACATGCAAATTTAATTGTTCTAAAAATGGCTTCGATCATTCGATCATAATCAATTTGATTATAAGCTTGGAAAACTTTCTCATGTGTCCAACTTTATCATTCGTTATGATGAATTACCTCGCAAATTTAATCCTGGCTTAAAGGCGATATAAAATCATGCTATCGTTAAATAACATTCGATATAAGAGCTAATACCTCGAACTAATAGAAAAGTCAATACCTATTCAGAAAAGATGATATTTTCCTTAATCACAATCAGAATATTCTGTTCCTTAATGTAAAAGCATTACTGATATTAAAAACTAATCAGAAGTTGTGAAACGAATAATAAGTATTTCATAACATTTGGAGTGAAACCCGATTTACATAATATTTGCGAACAAAAAAAATAATCACTTTTTTTGAGTTAATTTTTCTAAAAAACTGATTTGAATTCAAAATTTTAGTAAAAAATCATTTAAGAGCTCTGAGCGAAGGGAAAGGCTATGATTTCGAAGAGTTTAGGCAAATGAACTCTGTTTAAAAATATAAATTCACGGATTATTATAAAAATCTAAGCTATCATAATTTGTTATTAAGGTCAATATTTTGCCAGATTGCAGGATATCGTTTTGAACCTCAATTGTCATCTCTTAAAATGTTCTTAAAGAAAATGCAGTGCATGTATATAAATGATCAAGGAAGTGTAGCACTGTTGTTTGCTCGAGATAAGCGTTTAAAAAGCATGTTAGTAAGATTTTTAATTTAACCCTCACATTTTCCATGAAAAATCCTGAACAACCCTAATGCTTGAGACCTTGTTCACTGCAAAGTCAGTGTGTTATGCTTCAAAATGAGAATTGATCTTAATCAAGTAGAAAACACTTTTACTCCGTTTTGATAAACCGCTCCTCAAAGAGTTAGTACATTCTCTGAAAAATTACATAATTAAGCAATTAAGATTTTGGAACGAGATAAAGCTTGGTGCATTCCTTATATAATTTTTGACTCAACTATGAAATATTGTTAAATCAGAATTCAATTTTTGTCATTAATTAAAGAGTTTTAATATAATTATGACATTAAAAGTGTTTGCAATTAATTTATGGCTCAGTTTTTGCTTCAAATGTTTACTCATTTATATTCTGATTAATTAATTTTTTCCTGGTTTTTGTTATTAATAAAGTCATTTTGAAATTATCTTGACTTTTAAAAAGATAACAATATAGTGATTAACTCTAATCCCGAATGTTGACTTGGTCAATTGAGGCTGCAATGATCAAAGACTGTAATTCTAAATGAATTTAATCTTGGTTCACATCGTTTTGAAAATTTATTTATTGAATTATCTCGCAAATTCTAATTTAAAAGATAATTTAAATTGCTTAAACCTATGAATTTTAAGTGGCTTGCACAGAGTACAACCTTGTTTTATGGCCAAATATGGTCATCCCTTTGCCATTAATTAGGAATTGATTATTATTTCTAAGAAGAGAGGCTTTTCCTATGAAGTAATCACTGTTTTAATTGAAATAAACATTTGAGTGAAAAAATTCTTCATTTGATTGAATCCAGAATTGAATTCATTTTCACTTTTAAGGGAAAGTTGCTTTGAATTTCAGATTCATTGAAAATATGAATTATTTAGCGATTTATATAACAATACAATAGTTTTCTATTAATATTCAAAATTCATTTGATATTCAATTTTTCGCTAAATTATGATAATTAACTCGAAAATAAAGTAAATATTTGACCGAAACTCATATAAATTTTTGCTGATAATCACCAAGATCATCTAATCTAATTATTCTACTATAAGAGTGATTCAGCTATTTTGATGACAATTTCTATCAAGTAATCAAAATAACTTTTGACTGATTGAAGTGAAGATAATTTTTTCAACAAAACATGGATTTTAAAGGATTTTAAAAATTATTATTTATAACAAACTTTTTTTTCATTAATAAAAACAGAAATTTCTTATCAATTGAGTCATAATTAAAATAAAATTATTCATTTGAAGGAAGAAAAACTGGATTTGATTTTATCGATTCTTTTGAGTTTTGTTGAAATTCTTCAACTTTTGATACAAGAAATTCATTAAAATTTAAATTTAAAACATTTCTTAATTGAGTTTTTGGTTATTTGTTTTGCAAACTCTTGAAAAGCAATATTTGATTTTAATTTTGAAATTTTAAAAATAAGATAAATTCACAACAATTTTAACCCAAATTGAAAGCAATATTTTCATTTCAGATGGTATTGAATTCTGGTTTAAGATGACCCTGAGCTTAATGTCTGTGTGATTTGTGTTGAAAGCCAACAGATTTTCACAATTGACTCAAAGTTTTATGAAGAGATATTAATTAAAAACTTTATTACCGGGTTAGCGATGTGCAAGGTTTTAAGCTCCAGCGTAGGTTAGCAATGTGATTTTTGCTAAAAATAATGCAACTATCAATTGAATAGTATGTTCCAGACTCAAAAATATGTGAATAATTGTCCAAAAACTGTGATTCAAGTGAATAGGATGCTATTGAAATGCAAATAATCTTTTCCTTTAACTTGCACTGGTTCCTTTTTGTTTTCAAAAACCCATTTTCAACAGATTTTGTTGAATTTTAATCGCTTTTTTTCTGAAGTAAAAGTGATGAATAGTAGTATGAATAAGAAAATATGATCTTGGATATAATTAGTCAAATAAATCAAAATAAATACCCATTCACTTCGTTGTGACATTTGGGCCAAAAAACACGTTTATCTCAATTAATATCTAAAATATAATACAAATATTTTAATAAAATATTCAGTATTTTTCTCTTTTTCAGGTTATGAGTAATTTTAGCCCAGAATATATTTATTTTATCTTTTTGTCTAATCATAAAACGCTCGATAACTCATAATAAAACAAAGTAGCTCATTTTATATTGATAGTCAGGTTTAACGCGATTTTCCTTAAATATTTGAGTGTTGAACAAGAAATACATCACATTATTAAATAATTTTGTAAAACCTTTCTTCAAAATCCAATTCCAATAAGTCTTTTGCTAAAATTGAACAAGCTAAAATTACTAAAAAGTGATATACTTTGATAATTTAGATTGCTAATAACACCGATAATGTGGGGGTGGAATCAAACGCACAGTAATAAAATAATCGATTACTTTCACTACTGATAATAAAAATTGGAACAAAATTAATGTTAAAAATTACTTTTGATTTCATACTAAAAATATGTAATAATTTTAGTGTTGTTTTCAATGATAATAAAACAAAGCATTGATTTATTTTCACTGATTCTAATCTAGGAAATTGAGATTAATGTTCAAATTTGTTATCTTTTCTCTCAGTTAAGGTCATTGATAAAAAATGGTCATGGTTATTTTTATGATTCCCTCGATTATCTTCTTTTATCATTTTGTTAATCAAATCACATTTTGAAACTTTAGAAAAATTTCGGAAAAATCCAGTTTTAAAGTGATTTTGATTTAATGGAAAATTATATACTTTGGGAGAGAGAGGGAGAGCGGGAGATGCAAAATAAACTCGAGGTTAATTTAAGAGTGAATTAAAACAATGAATATTAGTGTCTGAGAGAGTGATTATAAAGACTTGTGGTCTCAGAATTAGTGGAATAATCAAGGTAGGTGATTATGTGAATTCTGCATAGCTTAATCCAGATCAATGACCTGATTGAAATAATTGAAAAATTATCAAACACATAACGGTTGAATAATGATTATTCTTGTTACCTTGGTGATGTCAGAATAAATTCTGCTCAAACCTTAGAAATCATTTCGGCCATAATTCTGTGTATTTCACACAATCAAAACGCCTGTCCAATGACTTAATTGTTTATTCGTGACCAACCCTTGACCCCCAGAGTATCAATAGCTTGTTTATGAAAAGAATTTTTAAAGAAGCTTGCATAATAATTAGAAAATTGATAATTTATTCACACGATTATCAGAGCAAACAAAAAAACATTTTGTTGTTATTATCGTTGAAACAAAATTCAACAGAAATTTCAATAATATTCTCATATTATTAGAAGAAATTCAAAATTTATTCAATTTTTCAAAAAGATATCCTTCAGAACTCAGTGAATAAACATCCCATTGTGATAATTACCAGGAATCAGCAAGATAAATGCAATATTAATAACTGAAACACTATTTAATTGGATTACCAGTGTTGTAATAGTTTCCATTAATTTCACCAGCTGTTTCTTTAGAACAATCAATAATGTTCTAGCTTATTGTTGAGCTCGATGAGCATTCTGAGTAGTTTCGATTTACTTAGTTGTCTAGCTAAATTTAGTGACCAATTCGCAAATCTTTCTCTCACATTACTTCCTAGAACCTATCATCTTAATGAAATCAATTATTGTTTCATTTCATCAAGCTCATCCTTGTTATTCAATGCGTTATAGGTTTAAAAAAGAACATTTCTCATAATAATATTGATTTTTTTGACTGCATTTTATTATTAATGTTTTAAATATTATTATAATTAAAGTGCTGTTCATTATATCGAAACTCATTGTCCGGACTGTCGTTTAGTCTCACGAATGCATTC
>JAQFXL010000365.1:0-22690 GCA_034693445.1 Edwardzetes edwardsi
GTTTCCGATATATTTGACTCTTGGACTTCAACTCAACTTTTGGCTCCGAAATTAATGGTTTGATTTGATTTAATTAGAGTTTGCAAACACTTATTCAACAAATAGTTAAAATGTTTTCTCAAGAAATGAAAATTAGATTCAAACGAAACAAATTCGTAAATAATATTTACAACAAAATAATCCAAATCTCCGATAATTACTGTCCATATAATTTAAAAATTCATTTATCATATGAAGTGAAAGAACGAGTCTTTTATTCAAAGTTATTAAAGTCGGAAATTCACTGCACAGTCAAAGAACAGTGAAAAGCATTTAGTTTTCAAAATATAATATAGTTTTTTAGTTTTTGCCAATAGTTTTGCCCTCAAAGCAAAATACAAGAAAGAAAAATAGATTCGCTTTCAAAACGAATTATTGTTGAAAATGATATTTAACTTCTTTCTCACTTAGGCTGTGCTGTTGGAGAGCCCAGTCATTGTAAAGGACTGGCAATAATTGACTTAAAATAAGTTCGTCCCATTTGAAAGGCATTTAGCAATAGTGGTAGTCATGAATCGATTGATAGTCTTTTTTATTCGACTTGGAATACCTGAAAACTAGGCTTAAGTTAGGCTGAGTTCGGGAGTGAGAGTTAGTGAGGGCTCAGAACAGGACATGAATAATATTCTTTGGTATGTTTTTCTACGTTTTCAGATCTATTTGCAGCACTCTTACAGCTGTAAGAGTGATCTGAATGGAGAGCACCTGTACTCAAGAGGCTATGGGCCGATACGCCCTTAATTGGTACCTCTATTAAATCGGTGCACTTTTAATAAATTTGCATCAAATTAGAAGTTAAATATAGTTCAGTCTTAGAGAGCGATAAATGGTTCAAACCTCGCGGCCATCCATTCAGAGCATAATTATATGCATTTGTTTTTCTTAAAAATATAATATATGTTTGCATTTAAATACTTATTCTCTCTCTTCTTGTGTTCCGTTTCGTCGTTTAGTAATACATATGTATTGACTCTCCTATCGGCCAAAGACTTCTTGATTTGAAGATTTCATAAATAAATCGATAAAATTATTTTCGCAAAATTCACATCAATCGAGAGTTTCACTAATTGACTCTAATTGGGCTGAAAAATAGTTTTAAAACTTTATTAAAAGCCATATGACTTCCAAATTACATTCCTGTCGTCTCAACTCTAATATACAAATGATGAGGAATTTGTTTGGGGCTCAAATATTCGGGGTCATATTTCATAATGAGTGTAAGCCTTTATTTCCGCTCTAAGTATTACTAATGCATTGTTTTTTGGAAAATTGCTTTTTATTAATTTTCTTAATTCAAAGTTAAATGAGTAAAGAAAAAGAAAATATGATATCAGAAGAACCTATCAATTAGGAGGTAATAAAACGTGATTTAATCAAATACTGACGAGTGATGTAAAGAGTGAGTAAAGAGATTTTCAAACATAGACAGAGATGTAATGTATTGTAATTTATAAACTTTTTTTTTACTTTACTCTTCCCTGCCTTCCATCGAGTGGTGAACACAACTGTTGGTTGAAGTCATTCATTCAATTTTGCTGATGATTTGATGACTGGATATCTGATGTTTGAGAGATGTATCGCTTTAAACACTATAAGAAAACACTTTAATAGAAATTCATTTGACGCCCACTTTTAAAGCCCTGTCCCGTACTGAGTGGCTGAGCGTTCAAAAAGTTCTCTGTCTGTCTGATTATCTGCTAAATTACCTGCAAATAGAGTGTATTGTAATTTCATATCAAATTTTTTATATCAGAAAATCTTAGACTTCAAAAACTACTATTAAGACATCTCTCCTCTATTTAAGGGAACAGACATTTGCCGCAAATTAGTCATTAGATATGATATACAAGTGTTTGAATATCGAAGAGTTTGAAAAACTGTATTCATTTGAGTTAAAAAGAATTTTGTCTTTAAATCAATTTCTTGATTTACAATCAATCAGAAGCGGAAAAACTTGATCTCAAACTTAACATAAATTCATTGATTTAATCAAATCTTGTATTACATAAGTATTTAGTTATTTAATGAAAAGCTTTGGTTTGTATTCGGTTTTCCTGTATTTCATTTAATTAATTTCGATTTAATTCAATAGAATTATAAAAATAACTAAATTGTGGATAAACTCGAGCACAAGAATAATCGATTAAATAGTTGTACCCTGGTTTATCCTTTCGTTATATCCTTTGGTAAAATAATTGACTAATTTATCAATATTTCAATAGAATAATCCAATTCAGGTATTAAATTCAGATCAATCTCTCAAACGCAAGCCGAGTGAGCAAGATAATAAATGATTGTATTTACAATAGATTTCACAATGAAAAAAGTGGGCAAAAAAATTATATCAAATTAAAAATAATGTTCAGTGAATAGAGAAGAGAAAAATTATCATTTATATTGAGTGGAAGTACACAAAGAGCCAGTGCTGGCAATACCTCTTCATTTTTTACATAATTTCATTGATCAGAGAAATAAAAAACATTTTCAAATTAACCACAGAATAAGCACAGAATAAGTTGGGACCGAAATTTGCTTTTTTTGAGGTGTGTTTTGCTAATAATATTTTAATACATTCGATATTATAATGTATTTGAGTTCATAAGTACTTTATTTTAGAATATCGCCTAGAATATATTAGTTTGTTGCGTTTTGATCAGCAATTGCTTGATAATAGATTGAGGTTACGGTTTCTAGGTGCTTTTAATGAATTATCACCAATTGCATCAATTTATGGCTTTATATAAATTATAGGATTCAGTAGTAGTTGTCTTTCCATTAAATAATTCATAATTTTTCATCTCATCTGCTCTTCAGTCAAATGATTTCTCATTTATTATGATTTGTATTAATATTATCTATTTTATTAAAAGTCAATCAGAAATGCCTCGAATAGTTTGCAGAACAAACCCTAACTTTTATAATTATATCGATTTTAATTTAATGAGGGTTTGGAGGAAAAGGCATTTAATATGCATTTTGATAATCCAATTATCGTGAATATAGTTCTGCTGTTTCTTAATGTTTTCTAATCTTCATTTCATTCAATCAAATATTGAAATGAACTTTATGTCCATGTTTTTTAACTAGCATAAAATGATGGATCGCTTTTTCAATTGGCGGATGATATACATATTGGTCTTCATTGACAGTCAAATCATTTTGACTTTTGTTTTTCAAAAACATTACTTTTGTTCTGTTCTTCACTTCAATTATTATCTTATTTAACAACAATTTTAATGATAAATAGCTTTTATAACAGACAGTATGTCATGCGATGGATGCGATTGAATCCATTAATCAGATGTTGTTTTCATTATATGAATCTCATTATTGATGATTAGTTTTTCAGAACAAATCCGGCTGCGATCGCAACCATTAAGGACTAGCGCCAGGGCCAAGTTTATATCTAGTTTTTTATTCATTGACTCTCAATTTGATGGAAAACATATTTTATTCTGTGCTTTTAAGTTAATGTATCGATTGGTTGTATTCCACTTATGAACAACTTTTAGTTCATATTTTTGTGTGAAATGAGAATTGACTTTCATTTTGATCATAGATTTTGTGATTCAATGAACTTCTGGCATTCATGTGCGTCAAATGTACCTGTGCTGGTCCAGTGCTGTTTTATGTAGGATAAGCCAATAGTAAAAATTTGCGGATTAATATTCAGAAATTTTACTTTTATACAATTGATAGCTGATATGAGGTATGCCTTTCACACTGCCTTCAGGACTGGATTTACGATAAATAATTATTTAGATTTATTGGCTTTCGTTTAGAGAAATAAATTTTATACAAATTTCTTATTCACTTTATTTAATAGGTTCTGACTATTATCTAAATTTCATGAATTTTATTTGGGTTTTAAGCAATTAAAGTATAATTTATTTCACGAAATATACAGCAAATACTTTACTGAAATATTGGTGAAATAAATGGTCTCTCTCTCTCTCTCTCTCTCTCTCTCTCTCTCTCTCTCTCCAATTTAAGTAAATTGTACATGTATTATGAACCCCTAGCACTATTTTAATATCGAATATTAATATTCTAATAAATTTATCCCTAATTTCGTCCTTTTTGTGGTCATTATTAGAGAATTTTTCTCTTAATTTCACTGAAATCATGATTTTCTCATAAAAATTAAACTGATTTACAGAACTGTCGACACAACAGATATTTAAAGGATATTAAAAATAATTGCTTCAAAAGAAAGGTTATTCATAACTTTAATTAATTTTCTTCTAAGAATTCCCAGACAAGGGTTTACTGGAAAAAATGAATAATCTTTTAATTTAAATATCAGTTTAAACCACGAATTCTCTTGATTTCTATGAAAATTCAATCATTTATTTCATTTAAATTCAATTGAATTCATGTCTCGATTATTCAAAAGATAAGAAAATTATAAAACCCTTTGAATATGAGTTTAGAATCACTTAAAATCCATAAACGACTCAATTTTTATTTTGATTCCAAGAATGGCTGATTCCAGTGATAGCCTCAACTATGAAAAGAGGGCAGTATTGGCACCGTTTGGTCTATACTGGTCCTACTCCTGATCTCTAATAAAGACGGTCTTCGAGTCAAAGGGAGAGAATTCTCGTTTGAAACCTAATTTTCGCCACTTTTTTAATGAAGTTTTTAACTGAAACTAATAAAATATTAGCTAATAATTAGTTTGTTGTTAAGAATTGTTAAGCTATTTCTTAATCCAATCGGTGTAAAAGAACCTACCAGTTCAGTGTAGTCCAGCTCAAAATATCGTGACTGAAATCAATTAATACATTAATGTATTTACTGTTGTTTAAGAGGTATTTTGTGGAAATTATTTACATGAAGTGGCAATTTATAGGACATTATATACATTAATATCTTTTTATTATAAAATGGAAACGTTTTTAAATTCTTTTTACATATTTTCATAAAATTAAATCTAATATTAGAAAAATATTTTGTTTTCATTTAATATTAGCTAGTTAAATCGACTAAATTGACTCTTCTCTTTTCCAACATTAATCAAATGCAAGCAAATTATTTTTTACGCCTTAAGGCAAATGAAAAGTCTATTTCTTAACTTAAATCTAAATTAATGTACTCTTAGTACTCTTAGTAATGCTTTCTTTTCATATTAATCTCAAGAATAAGAGAGAGAATTGAGAGAAAACTTATTAAAAACATTCCTATTATGCATATTATCGGTCGGTATATATGAGAGGCGAACATAACATAACTTTTTTCTATAATAAGGTTTGAAACCATTATTAGAAAATTTTTCTCCTAAACGATAAGCTTTATGTAAAGCATAGAATTCCCAATTTTCTCGATATAACGCATAGACAGTGATAAAGAAGTTCTGACCTTTTATGCAAACTTTATGCAATCTCTCTCTCTCTCTCTCTCTCTCTCTCTCTCTCTCTCTCTCTCTCTCTCTCTCTCTCTCTCTCCTTCCACGGTGAATTTAATTGGAATGACTCCTATTTGTACGTCACGAGCGCTTTATGTATGAAAATAACTTTATATAAATTGAAAGCAAATTTTCACTCTTAAGTCAAAGTAAAAACATTTCTTAAAAAAGTAATTTCAATGCATTGAATGCACAGCCAAATAATCGCTGCATATTTATCATCAAAACTCAAGGTCTGGCTATTGCCGCCACCGACCAGTGCAGCAAGCCTCGTTTATTCAAATTCCTGACGGCTTTGCTTCTGCTCAGCCTATGTCTGGCTGTATCTGTGTGTGTGTGTGTGCTTTGCATTCGTGTTTCTTCAATGTAAATGCATTTTAATGCACACACAGTGTCTGAGGTTTTTGGGGGGAGTTTTAATAAAAGAAATTTTTTCTTACACATACTTATGAGTAGTTTTTAGAAAAAACTTAGTGTTTTCAATGAGGAAACTGTGAATATGAAAAGTATAGACTATTAGCGGGAGAGCGCTCTGGGAGTCTGCAGATTATGCGGAGTCTATTAATGATTTTATTTGTTGCGAAAATAACACAAAAATGAATATGAATTCAATGAAAAGGCAGAGTTGTATGCAAAGAAAGTTAATAATGGGAACAAGTGGGACGATCACTTGAGACGAACGGCACGAACCAGAGCTCTGGAGAACACCCGCTCTCAGACTCGATTCCTTAGTTGAAATGTTAAGTGAATGTAACGCAAGAATAATAATATACGTATTCATAGAGCCATAAGTTATAGACAATACTCGACTCCTCTTAAGACAAAGTGCTTCTTACAGTAGAAGACCTAATACTAGAGGCCTGACTTCTCGCCACAGTTTCGAGTGATATGTTAAACATTATTGGTGTTATCCAAACAACTATTAGGATTTGACATAATTATGCAATTTTTGACGAATATCGCCAAACCATTGAATGGATTCTTTGACAAAAGTCAGGTTCAAACAGTGGTTTTGTAATGTATGACTCGTGAGTCCATCGCTGGAAACCGCATTCAGGCCTCACCATAAGCTCTTATCCTTATTTTTTCAGTTTTCATATGCTGTTTAAGTTGATACCCATACTGTGTATGAATAGCCTCCGGTCCAAAATTAATTGGACGGGTTTTTCAGTTTTTCAAAGTTCTGCACAATTTTTCTCTTCATCTCTCAATCCATAGCAAAGTGTTAGTCACCGTTGAGATCGAGATTATGAACACTCACTGAATGTAATGAAATTTTTTCTTTGCTTTTCTCTTCTGATTTAATTTGAAGTTTTATTTTTTGTTGTTTTACACAATTTTCTAAACACTACTTATTCTCAATCATTACTAATATCTCTTTTGCGGGTATTTTCTCTCTCTTTTTGTTTTTTACTTTTTTCGTTAAAAGTAGTAATGATTTGTATTTATTAACTGTTATATAAACCAGAAGTTAGTAAAAGTGTTACAATTTTTCTTTTTTACTTTTATCCAGTTTGTTTTGGCGTTTCATAGCTCCCATTAACTTTTATTTTTCGTTCTGCGATTTTTTTAAAACTCATTTGAATGTACGATAAGTTTGAGCTAAGTTTTAACGACTGTTTATTTACTCGTTTACTACTTATTACTTGACATTGAATTTGTTTTTGTGTAGAAAATAAGTTAAGTTTTTATTTAATAGTATTATCGCATAAATTGAGTTATATTTACATTTAATGAATGAATTAATGAGTTGTTATTCAAATCAAATGATGAGAAATGTCTTTAATTTTTGTGACACCTTTTCCCGCATTCAATGCAAACGCATTTCACTCTAACTTTGAACGAAATTTTTATTTGAAATTAATTTCTATAAGTTTTAACCCCTTTTAAAATCTTATCATAAATTAGTGTTCGTTAATGAAATGCGATTTTAATTAAATGTTTAATAATTTTTTATATCTTTGATTTAGAATTAAATGATTGGCTGATTCGTGTCTTGTGCTCAACCGGACATCCCATATATGCGATTAGTCATCGAATTAGGACTTATTAACCAAGAACATTGCAAACTAAGCCCAAGAATTTTGTTTGTAATTCAACTAGAAGAATAAAATCAAAACAGCGTTTTGTGGCGATTGCCCGGAGTGTCAAAAGAGAGTGAGAACCGGGTGTTGAGAACAACATTAAGACATCATTTCCACCCTTTGATGCCGTGTTTTAATACAAACTCAGACCATATATCCATTGGAAGAGACGCTAAAAAGCTATTCGTGATTAGAAGCGCTTATTATTAACGAAAATATTTATCTATTTTTATATTAAAACTCAAATAAGTGACTGATTTTCAAAGTTTGATATAATCTCCAAAAAAAACTATATTTTTTGCGTGACTTTCGGAAGCAATTGTTTTATTACAAAGTTTTTGTTATTCAATCGATTTATTGATTTTTCTCTTCGGACTACTTATGAAATATATGTTCAACACATCAGACGACTCAACAAAACTCAGTTGAACTTAATTATCAACTTTTTACACGAAAATCACAGAATCTTCAGCCCTTCCAATACATAGATTGAATGCATGACAATCACGTTTGAGAAAGGATTCATCGGTAAAGGTATGTCCGCTTTGCTATCATCTCTTTTATGCTGAGTTTTCTGAGATTTATTGCATTTTGAAAGCAGGGTTAATTAAAAGATATTTAGATAATTAAAAAAATCATATCTTGATTCAAATGTGAGTTAAATTTTACACCAACTTTTGCTAGAAAACATTTTTTGCTCTGAATTGCAACCAATGTTTGTATTGCGTGTAAAAGTAAGTGATTCTGAAAATTTTGTATTTTCTATTAAATTTGATAAATGTTTGAATTTTTTATTTGTAATCAGAATGTAATCAGAATAGGAATCAAATTCAAAGATGAGTTAAAATCACTTTTCATTAATCCGTACAAAAATTTTAAGCCAAAAAAGCGCTAAAAATGTGTATTTTGACTTTTCTCTCACATAAAACCAAATCTTAATTTTGTTATCTCTACTGGAAATGGGAATCAATCAAAAAATATTCCCTTTTTCCAAGATTATCATAAAAAGTCAAATTAAAATCACTCAGAATTAGGCCTATATTCTAATCAATTATTTGAGGTTTGAGTCCATTAATTGCTCATTCAATTCATGTTTACTAAGATTTTTCGGCATCAAAATGATTGCATTCCATTGATTGCTGTGAAGTCTAAAGTAGTCTATTGTATGAAATTTGTTTGAATTGGATTTGAAATGAGTTTTCACTCTATTTTGTTGACCACTAGAGAGAGGAAAACGCCTCAAATTTGTTATACATTCGCAAAACAGAGATAAGAGATGCAAAATATCGTTATTATTAGACTAGAGTCCACTCTAGCGGACTGTTAGGCCAGGGATGGGATGCGGAGGGAAATGAGTTTTTTCATTGCTTTTGGGCAGACGTGTAGTCAAACATACAGTTTATACGCAAAATAAGTCCTTTTGAGAACTATTTTATAATAACTTATTGCTTATCATTATATAAGTTATGAAATATTGTGTTATTTTTTTCTCCAAGTGTTGGAGTGTTGGCTCCATTTCAAAATCGAATTAATGAAAAATTGTATATCATTTTCACTGAACCTATTCGTGAAGAGCCGCTCAGAATGTTTTTTGTCAGACATTTTGCACATTAGACTATCAGCGATAAAAAGATCGAATAATATATTTATTCGCATATATTCTATACTTTATATTAGTGTAACTGTGAATAAGTGGCGATTTTTTGGTCTCTCTCTCTCTCTCTCTCTCTCTCTCTCTCTCTCTCTCTCGGGCTCGACTCTAATGTCGGGTGTCTTTTGCTATAAATCAAAAAATAACTATTGGATGGACGGTTCAAATCAAATATTTATCAACTCTTATGAAATGAGTAGTTTTTGTGTGGAATAGACTGACATTCGTTAGAAATGTTTGCGAATAAATATAAAGTAATATATTTTTCATTCTTCTTGAGTTAGAAATCAAATCAAATGCTAATGTAATGGCAATAAAGTTCAACAGAAAATGTTTAACTTTTAACTAAAGTGCTATACATTTCGGTGGCACTAATAGAATATTTAAGGGACGGCCTCTTCTCAGGCAATGATAGTCCAAAAGTTTCAGTTAAAATAGTTTTGAATTTTATTTTACTTTTCTGGTCTACTCTTGAATTGCTTCTGAATTGTTATTTGAATTGCGAGTCATATGTATGCCTAACACGACCTGAGAATTCGTTTCCCACTATTTTATTAGTATTTTGTGCTCGAATAGCATAAAATTGATATCAAATGAAATGAAATCTAATAACTCGAATAAATCGTCGAAATATATTTCTTATATATTTCTATTCGCCTTATATTATATTAGAGTAGATATGAAAGTCATATAAAAGTTTATTTTCCTTCTAATGTTAAAAATAAGAAAATTAAAAACAAATTATTTCATATACAGAATATGCTAGTGATTTGTACCCAATGATC
Source organism: Edwardzetes edwardsi (assembly GCA_034693445.1). Classification (NCBI taxonomy): domain Eukaryota; kingdom Metazoa; phylum Arthropoda; class Arachnida; order Sarcoptiformes; family Ceratozetidae; genus Edwardzetes; species Edwardzetes edwardsi. The sequence goes on from JAQFXL010000365.1 coordinate 9,967, forward strand.
CTAGAGCCTCTGAGCCTCTTCTTCTTTTTTATTTATTTATCTAAACATTTTTCTTCTTTTCGCCGTAAATTTATTTTTCATTTGCTTCTTGCAGTTATAAATTGTGGCAATCATTAGAAACCGCTGCGAATAATATAAATTTATTTTTAATTCAAATTTGTTTCTTCAAAAGTCGCTTAATATCATCAATGAAAATATCTAATGACTGCCGCGGTTTTGCATTCAATTCAAACCATTTCACTCGACTTTTGAAATACCTATAAATACCTATTTCTTGCTAATGATTAATGTTTTTCTCAAAATGAATAAAATATTTTTTACTTTGTTATCAATTTTTTTCCAAATCCACTTCTCTGAGGCTATTATCTGTTTTTTGGACTCAAAAACAATTTGTGATTCAAATGTGATTTACTTTGAATGTTAAATATCAGAGAATTTTTTTTGTCAATTAAAGGTATTTTTGATTTGTATTTAAAAGTAATTTCAAATCCAATGCTTTGACGACAAGATCTGAAGAAATATTTCTTTTTAGAAATAACTCATTTGGCACTCAAATCAAGTTTTTATTCTGATTTGTTTAATCATTTAATGAATATCACAAGTCATTAACTCTCTGTTCATTAGTTTATTAGATTCTTAGCTCTGATTTCATTTCAAAAGTAGAAGAAATGTAATTAATTATTAAATCATGATTTTTGCTAAGAAACTGACTCTGGATATACAGAAAAATCAGTGTTTCCTCGACTTTGAAATCTAGCAAAAAAATAGATAGATTAAAATTTTCTTCGTATCAGTAAATGAACGCCGAATAAGAAAACTTTTGAATTGAATAACATTTCGACCGATAAGTAAATGAGGCAAAAAAGGGTCGATTAATAGTCAGATGTTTTATTAAATGTGAAGAACCAGAGATTATGGGCGAGTCATACGAATATTTCTCATTATATTTTTCTCTTCGGTTTTCTTATTCATTGAATTTATCATTATTTGTGTGAACATTGAATTTAAAGATATTTGAAGTAATCGAAAACCAAAGAATTTATATATTTTTTCATTTCATCCATTAAAGACAATATTTATTTTTTTTATGTTTATTGCACTTCTCTTTCTATCGGACCTAATGTGAGAAAAAAATTACTAAACATAAGATATGTTTACGAATATCAGTAACTTTTAAGATCTTTGCATACCTTGGAATTGATTTTTGTTGGAATCTACCCCAGCTTTGATTTAATGGGAAAATGGAATTATAAAAAGATATTTAAATATTTTGTTTGGTTATAAAACTCGAGCCTCTTTTTGGTCCGGCATTTGGCTCCGGAATTCAGAGGTAAAAAATCATTTAATTTAAGCGATTTCTGAGATATGCCTTAAGAAAGATCCCAGAGATCCGCGATTTTGATTAGAATAAAAGTAAAACAGAGATAAATATTTTTTTCTCAAAATTATTTGACATATTCTGCGAACATTTGACTGCAAAGTGTTTTGAATAGCATTCGACTCCTCATTAATGGTATTCATTGAATGTATATTTCTCTGAATTGCTTCTCGTCATCACTGATATGACTTTCAAGCCTTGATTTGACTCCGATTGCGAGCACTCGACTCTTAGCTATTTGACTAAAGGGTTTTCACGTTTTCAGATCCATTTATTAGAGAATTGAAAAATTTACTTATTTATGAAACATATCTTAATATACTTATCAAATAATTTTTTTGATGAAACAGAAGAGAAAAATACTTTAAGGCAATAAATATTTGAATACATTTAACGGCCAAACATTTGATGTGTTTCTCCTTTTGATATAAAGAATGAATTTTTAATTCCTATCCATATGTTTGTCGATAAGAAAGATTTGATTTATTCATAAATATTCATTCATATGTCTTATAATCTGACACATTTTGATAATTTATATTCAGTAGATTTGAAGTGAAATTTTTCTCAGTTATCATTTGAGAGGTTTTTTCACAATTTTCTATTAAAATAACTCATTTCAATCCAATCTCAAAGCCATGGATTCTATCGACAAATCTGTCAAAAATTGAGAGATGAATGAGTGAATCCTCTAATATATAGCCCGGACTTTCCACTGTTTGTGCTGTCCATTCCAGTATTGGAGAGTCAACACATTTTTTAGTCAACTGTCCACTAAGGCATACATAACAGTATTGGTCTGTATCTAATGGAAAGACTGTATGAAAATAGGTTTTGTCGATATCTCAATAGCTCACTGTTTGAAGGGGAAGGGAATAGGGCTGTATTAGAGAGACACAGGGCTGTCATCGTAAGGCTTGAGGTGATTCATGACTTTTATTATAAAGAATGTGTTGTTTGAGAACTCATATTATTAACGAATTTCAAGAATATTCTGTTATATTCTGTTTGTCACACAATTAAACCAATCATTAGTTTTGCGACAAATTCTTTAATCAAAAGATTAGAATTTAGGGCTAACTGTATGTCAGTCCCAATAAGTAGTATGTTTGGAAGCATTCATCTCATAATCTATTAATTGTCGTCTATTTTTGTGTCGCTTTTATAAATGATTTCAAATATAAAGAGAAAGTGATTGTAGTTAACGAATGACTGAATGAGAAATGTGTATAATTTGTTTGCTTATTCTTGAGCTGCACTTCTGGTGCCTATTCTGGTGACAAATACGCCTTCACTTTACTTCACTTTACTTCTTATAACAAAATCTCTATTCTCTTGAAAGAGCGTAAAGTCAGAGACCGTTTGCCATCATTTTTATCGACATAAGACACACACCATATGTATAATCACATCAGTGTTAGGACTGTATTAAATCACAAAGTTTTTAGTTCAGAGAAAATCGATAGACAATCGATAGCCAGTCCACTCTTTGGACAGTCTGTGCTCTCGTGAGCATCAAAATGAAAAAAGTTCTCTAAATTGAGGCTAAACTCAGACGAAAAGTGAACTTAATTCCAGTCCACAGTTTGAGAGCAATATTATTTGCAGTCTTTGTTTTGGGCTATACTTGACTGCAAGTCGATGTTTATGTTGTTTAATGGCAGAGCAGGACTTGTGCTCCTCTTTCAATATCGCTCTATCATTGATTCGTTGAGTTCTCTCTCAATAAAATCATTAGACATTTATAGCCGAACAACAAAATTACAATCAATGGGATTGATATTCATTAAAAGCACTGGTATTTTAGTTGAGGCCGAATGAAGAGCACAATCACGCAATGGTCTGCACAGATTCAACACCGCCCGTGTGCTGTTCAGATCATAGATCAGTTATTACTTGTTTTTATTCCTCCACTTCATAAATGTCTTTATCGAAGTGATAACTGACTCAAAAGATAGAGAAAGACAGTCCAATAAGTAGTAGTTTGGGATCGGATGTAATTCACTGATGAAACACAAGTCATAATCGACTTTCACTCCGAAAGTATTGAAAGGAAAGTCTTATTTAAGTTATCAGTTCTTTAATTCCAAAAGCAATTCAGTAATAGTTGTGACAAATAATGAATTAGAAACTACACTATTGATTGAAAAGCACATCAATTTCTATGATATTTAATTAACATGATCAGTTTTGAAATATTGCTTTGAGATGACATCGATTAAATTGAGTTCTTATCGAAAAATGTTTCGTAAAATTCATTCAAAATAGTTGTGAAGTCATTGAGTCATTTGATGTAAATTATTGTCATTTGAAACGTCAGAATCAAAACTAAAATTAACCACAAAAACAACGAATATTTATATGAATTAGGAGTTAGAAGACATAATTTTGAGTTATGATAGCAATTGAAGACCTACCTGTGCTACACTCATTCATACAGTTACTATTATGCTTATATTGAATGATAAATTAGTGGCAATTATTTCTCTTATTCACAGCTAATATTTCTAAAGTGAAGACACAGACAACTGGTGTTTGTGATTGCAATCGAAATAAAAAGAAAAATATATGAAAAATGCCGACAAAACTCCCTCTAATGGAAAGCAAGAGTTGAAAAATTGCAATCAGTCGGCACCAATTTGCGCACAATTTATCTTTTTTATTCTCTCAGTACCTCTTCCTCTACCTGTGTGTGTCATTCCGAGTGTGCGATCACTTCATCGAGTTATGAAACAAAACAAAATGACGTTTAAATAATTGCTTCTAATGTTGAGCTCAAGTATGAAATTCAATGCAAAATTGGTTTTTGTTGTCCCTTTCAGATCATCGGAGCCATTTGCATAATATCCATGTTTACTTAATTCCTATTTGCTGTCTAATAAATTCTATTTTAAAAGATATTTTGTAAATATAATTTGAAAATTAGCAAGAATATCACATATATTCTGCATTAATCTTGAAAAATTACTATAAAACGTCTGAAAAATACGAATACCGATCTGTAGGTACCGGTAGTGTGAGAACGACATGACTAATACGAAAAGCCAATAAATTGCTATTAGAAGTCCCCAAATGTATGCTACGTTACTGTCAGGCCGTCCAATAACTTCTTATCATTTGCCTAAAAATCGTAAATATCTATTCGTAATGCAATATAAGGCATAAAATTGTTTAAAAATAAAATTCAGGGAAAAATTTATAATAGGATTCATTGGTTTGGCGTTAAATATATACCGAAAATATTTGTGTCTTTCGCCTCACAATCACTGCATAAAATGCTATGGATTTTGAGTGCAAAATAACATTTACACAAAAGTCTATTACTATTTGGTTTTGCAAAAAATAGGACTCCTGACTGTCGATTGAGGAGCAAAGATATAGTGGCACTGCATTATCATGAAAATGTCATATAAATTTTCGGGACATATTATATGCTGTGCTCTTTTCATTTTGGAGGACATCTATTAAAGAGGCGCTCATTTTCGAAGGCATCTCTAAATTGTGGTCTCTCTCTCTCTCTCTCTCTCTCTCTCTCTCTCTCTCTCTCTCTCACTCTCTCTCTCTCTCTCTCTCTCTCTCTTTCTTTCTTTCTCTCTCTCTCACGCACTCACTCACTCTTTATAGTCTAATATATTTTCCATCACTAATGAGAGTAAATTTCATTACTTTGAATAGCATTTGACTATAAATTTTCATTAGTTTTATATTCGAGGTAAGAAATATTCTGAAATTTAAAATAATCCAATTATAAATTATAGCTGCAATTTACTTTTGCCACCGTTTCAGTCAAATTTTCAACTCTTCAGGTTTAAACACACTTCAGGTGTCCAGACTTTAAGACTTCTAGAGTTAGTGGTCTCTGGGTTTTATTCACTCAAAAACCAGTGACAACCACTCAATATTTCGCAATATACCTTCGTGTTTGTACTGACCTTTCTTATTGCCATTCATTTAAGTTATTTCTGTTACTCTTTCTTTTCCGGAATTAAGCAAAAAAGTATTTATTATTGGCTTATATATTAAATCATTAGTTATTTACTGTTTGGAAATTAGCTCTTCTTTTGAACATTTTTGTCACTCAGAATATTTTACATTCAAATGTCGACAATAAGGAGTGAATCCGATTTAACTTTCTTTTTATTTTGATTGAAATTTCTTTCCTTATAAATACATTTTAATGGTTTTATTTGATTTTCTGTCAGTTTTTAAAATTAATTTCAAAGTTAAAACTCTAATAATAACCAGTTTTTTAATTTTATATGATTTTCAAATTCTAATATATTTTACATTTAAAAGGAAAGACATTTTTTCTGCCAAATTCTAAGAAATCTGATACATATTAAAATTTGAGACCTGTTCTCCTTCTGGAGGGGTTCAGTATTTTTATGGACACGATTTGACTAATAAATTATTTGCATTTTTTCATGAATACTATCGACTTTAAGTTTATTCCTTAAGTCATATACTTATGAATTGCAGGAATTTTATTTATTTTTAACTCTTGTTATGTGAGATATATTTGAAATGATTTTAGTTTTTAAAAACCTCAAAGGGTATTGAATTTCTTGTTTAGAGTTCATATATTTATTCATTTGATTATTTATATTTGAAATTTTGACTTTTATTTAGTGGTTAAGAATATTGATTAGGATGAGCATGGCTAGTTTTGCCTCAAGTTTTAAAATATTGAGATGATTGATCAAACTTATTGACTATGATCACGATAACTTTTGGCCACTTTTGATTCAATTATACATTCAATTAAAAGTTTGAAATTTTCTATATTTGAAGAAAAGTTTATTAATTTAAACATTGATTTCAACGAAAACTTCAAACATTTTGGTAAATAAGAGATGAAATAAATTGATTAGAATTTGCGAAATGAATGAAAGAAATGAATTCTGTCGGTGCTGTCTGTGCACTGGCATGAAAAAACTGGCCAACATTTTGCATGTCATGTTTGCATGTGATGGCGAGCACTGCCTCATCACTTGAGTCCAATTATCATAAATATGTTAGGACTGCTTCATCAATCAAATGCAATGACCTGAACCCTGTTCACTATACATGTTATACATCACCTCAAACACAGCACTACCAGCTATGATCACTTGAGAGCTAATGCCAGTGCTCTGCCTTTTTTCGTTATCCTTGTTAACAATCATGTTGACAATCACTTGATTTTGCAACTTTGGCCTACAGTTCAACTATTTTTAGTGCAAACTATTAATTGTGTGAACTATTGTTTTGTAAAATTTAATGTTTAAGTCATTGTTTTGATAACTTATTCCGAATTTTATACTTTGAATAAATTATTCAGAATTTGAGTTTAAATTAATAACTATTTTTGACTATTATTTTGTGAAATGGTTTTGCATTGCAGTGGTTATCGAAATATCGTGTAATTGAAAATAGTTTTAAAGTCTTATTGATAAGAATTAAGGATAATATGTCTTTGCTTTAAGCTAGTTAAATCACAGTTGCTTAAGAAGACACTGTTTGTTTCAATATTTCAAACCATTAGACAACTTAAAGTCCGTAATGTTAGAGAGGTTAGGCATAAGACAGCGATTGATGTTAATTAAAGTCAATTGATTTAGTGATATATCCAATAGTTTTTAAATATTAAGTGTATTTTCAATGCCAAAGTCGTTGAGTAAAGATTTCCAAGTGATTAGTGATTAGTATTCCAAACATTTCAAAAACTTATTGAATCAAAATCTATAGAAAGAGCTCTGAAACGCATAAAAAGCGCATATAATTTGGGGCCTCTTTTGGACGCTTTTGCTTTGAGTTTTCTTAACTCAAATGAATAAATGAAATATTAGTTAACATTAAAAATGAAACGATAAGAGAAAGAAAGAAAATCTTTTTATGTATGCAATATTTAAAACGCTTTTTTCACTTAAATATTTCCCTCTCTGTGTTTGGAAAGGCATATATGAGTTGGCATTTCATTATGCATTCACTTCATGTTTGCCTTCAAATGATGTGACTTTTGCTAAAGTCGTTTGCATTATATCTAATATTTTACTGACTTTTCTCTTTCTGTCGCTAATATTCATTTGGGTTTTGATTTAATAAGTTTTTATTCATTTCTCAGATATGTTTGAAATTATTTCTGGCGATAAATAATTATCTTTATTTCGAGTTAAATATTCATCAGTTAATTATCATCGATAGTGAGATTTTGTGATTGTTGTGTAAATTTTAATCAATTCACAGATGAATTGAGGAAAGTTTTCACTTCAAAAAATAAATTTAAATCAAATAACATTCAAATTTTGAGGAAAATTCAAATTTACTGATCATTTAACTGAATAATAGGGAAAACCTTAGAAAAATACAGATTTTGATTCTGAAAATTTATCGTCAGATTGTTGTTTAATAATAATTTATTTTTATTATTTGATTCTTAAAAAATACAAAAATTCAAATTGAAATGAAGGCCAATATTTTTATGTATTTTTTCTGAATAACTTTTTTGATCCTCAAATGTGAGAAAATTTTTTATTACTTTCTATGTGTAAGCAAACGAAAAGATCAAATGCATAGATAATATGAATATATTTGCCGTCATTTCTATTCATTTCTATCCATTCAATGCTTGCAATACTTTAAGAGCTATCGTTTAAATAGTTTCAAAAAATATGGTTTCCTTTATTGCTTTGAGAGTCAAATTCATGCAAAAAATAGTTTAAAAACTTTTATTATGCATTCCCTGTGAGTATGGGGTTAAGAGGGAGACCAGACACCGGGGCTCACATCAGAGGAACGGGTATTTAAAGAGGAAATTTTGCATTTAATTTATGCGATACATACATGAATTAAACGAATGTTTTTTCTTAAGTGCAAAAAACGCATAAATTTTTTGCTGTTTTTAATGTCGATTTTGTTATATATATTTTTTTCTTCAATTACTTATTGTTTTTAAGTTATTATTTATTTTATTCTTTAAATAAATAATACTTATTGTATGTAAGACTTTATTTATATTCAAATGCAATGTATTTTAATGTTTAGTAGAGATATGGCATCGATTAGCTTCACTGTAAACCCCCTCTCATTATAAACCTCTTTATTATGACTTTTTCATAGACTCTAGTAATGAGTTGCTCTTAAAAACATATATTTATTTTTTGATTTGTTTTGTTTTTTAATTTAAAACCCAATTATATGCCAAACATTTTCATAACTACTGTTAAAGAATTTTATTGTTTTTGTTATTCGCGAACAAAGTGTTCATAAAAAATGAGTAAAAATGAGTGATAATTATTGTTTGTCTTCTTCTCTATCATACACTTTGAGAAGACTTTGGGAGAAAACTAATTCATTATATTTTACTCTTTCAACTGCCAGACGTTTCTTAGTTGAAATGCTGTTTCAGTGCCCTCTCCTCTAAAATTTTTGTGTAATTAAAGGCTTTTAACTTTTTCTCCGTTCGATTGCTCTCTTCCTCGTGAAGGGAATGGACGGCCACTTAAAACTTTGTGAATTATTTGGGCCAAATCAGAGACTAACAATATTTTTTCAATTTTCAAAGTTGTTTAAATTGTGCCAATGTTTTAGAGACTTACTTGATTACATTTGCGATTCCATTAACTAGCAGAAATGATGAATTCTTTCCAAATCTATTCGGAATTAGTTTCAAATATAGCTTTTTTGGTGAATTATTTATTGGACTTCAACTGAGGAAGAATACAATTTTGTGTTATTCAGAGATATCTTATGTCAAAAGAATTCGTTGAATTCTCTTTGCCTTCCATTGCTTTCCAATACAAGTAATGAACGGATTCCCAAAAGGGCCTCAAATAGAAGTCTATCCTCTTTCGCAGTGATCTATGAGTTGAGCCATAGGTCGCGGGGCTCAGCCAAAGGCGTCCATCTAATGGATGGTGGCCCGCTGTCAACCCAAAGCAAATTAATCGTTTGCTAATTTTACCTGATATTAGCATTTTTTCCTCCGACCAAATGTGTCTCTTATTCCTAAATCCATATAAAGTAATCACAATTTGGATATAAATCTTAGGTTTGAAATCATTTTAGATTTCAATTTGTTATTCTATCAGTTTCTGAGAATTGATTGCATGAAAAAAATTCATTTGAATTTTAACCTTGGATTTGATTAATTTTCAAAACAAATTTGAATTTCGACATCAGTTTCATTTCGATAAATATTTTTTGAATACCTATTTGAATATAAATTGTTTTTTATTGAATGCATTCTTTTGTTAAAAAGTTGTTTTCAATTTTGATTTTGAGATTTTCAATGCATTTATTCAAAAGTATTCAAATTTATTCGGATTCGCATTTAGTTTGAAAAACGGTTAAAACAAAGAAAAAGTAAAACTTTATTACAACTTAATTGAGTTGTTATTATATTTTGTTTTGTGCCCACAAACAGAGATATACAACAAAAAGATGTGGAGTAAGAAAAAATTCATACAATGTTTAAACGTTTTTCTGGTGCCAAACAATTAAGTGTTCATTGGATCGAACCATAAATTGTTTGATAAACTATATACCAGTGCTATGTGTTGTTTGCGCTGTTGGTTAAGAGAAGTGATTGGGTTTGGCTTTCATTAGTTAGTGGTCTTCATCTGCCAATTGATCCCTTTTGGACAATTAGCTGCCAACGCTCTAACAGCTCACAAAAAAGAAGTACCAGTGCTATATTGGTCAGTGGCAGTGCTCTATTGTGTGGTCGGCATTAACTTGACATTAACGCTAAGTTGACTTTGCCTTTAATATACTGTATGTAAGGGTATGTTTGTTGTGTATACTCTGGGTCTCATCTGAACAACTAATTTATTCTTTTATTTTAGTAATTTTTCAATTTTCTCAGCTCTTGGTTTAATTCAAATCAATTATTCATAAGAACCATGAATTGCGTTTAATTAACATTTTTTACTTCATTTTATAATCAAAACTGAAAACATATTCAAGTTTTTGAGAATAATTAGGAAATGTTTGGTCAGAGTATTCGCATTTGATTTATGAAAATTTTGATTAATTATTCGCCGCTTTGTTTCAAAATTATATATTAAAATCAAATTCATTTTCAAATGCTAATGATTTTAATGAATGCATTAAAAGGAGTGTATTTTTGAAACATTATTTGCAAATTTTATTCAATAACTCAATTCATGATTTTTTTTACATTTCCATAGACTTATGTAATGTTCAGAATTTTTTATCGCAATGTCTGTAGGCTTTGAATTCATTAGGTTTTGATTAACACCATTTGATCACCAAAATTAACTCAACAATATTTTTAACATTAGACCATTTTTTCCGATTTACATCAAATGTTTTTCAATTAAAACCAGTGAATAATCCATAAAATTATTCAATGGATGAGAATATAGTCAAAAATATTCAATAGATGGCAGAAACACATCGATAGTCAACTTTTTATGCTCTTATTTTGATCCTTGATATTTGAGCAGTACATGTACATTCACCTTAGTTTTAAATTGTTATGGTTGTGAAAAAATCAATCCTATACTTACTGCCAGAAATCAAAATATTAGTTTACATTAAATAAGTGAAAACAAAATATTATTTTTGATTTGTCGCTATTAGTCACAAATCTTTGTTTCTGAGATGTTATGTATCATATTTACAACATTGAAATGATTGTTGTTTTTTTTGCTCGGATTCCGGCTTTTGTTCCCAAAAGCAATTATATTTGGCAACTAATATTTGTAATGCGATCTCAAGTTCAATAAATTGATATTTTGCAAGACACAATAGAGGTTTTGGTTAGCAATAGGTATTAATACTTAGTATTGTATTAATCAATGATTTATTGGAAACCAATTTTTGATTTATTATACAACGAATTATAATTATATTATTAATGATGTGAAGCGAACAGCGATTTATATCTCAGAGTATCTGAAAGTCTAATCCAATGCAAGACTGCATTGAATGCCAGAAAAGCTTTATTTCAAATATAGACTGAGTTTTTGAGCGCAAGAATCTGATGATAAAGTTTTTTGTTGAGAATATTCTGCGCCCAAAGAATCCTTTATTCTTTGGCTCAGATTGAATGTGTTGTTCATCACATCAGTAGTCGTGCATTGCATAGCCTTCACTGATTACCCAAACATCAGTGCCATAGCATAGGCATAGCTGGGCACAGAATGAAATGCGAAGCATATCAGAGCAGTCACCAAAGCCATAGCAATCCATGCATTGCATTCATCAAAGCCTTCATAGCATTGCATACGTTTAGTGAAGCAAACCATATATTGATATATATTCTGGTTGTGAGCTATTCTATAGACTTAGTAAACGGTCGACCACTGACTGACTACTAAACTATTTCAATACAGTTCTGGTATATTCTGTATTTCACTCTTTTCTATTCAGATCAGTGCTATTGGACTATCAGTAGCCGTCTGTTCTCTTTTTGTGCTTTTCTATCATCAGTTGCGATGGAATTCATCGGTTGTGTGAATAATGGAATGTCAATCTGGTTGAGGCTCTGGTTCAGGCTATGGTTCACCTCTAATGCCTAATAATTGCATTCAATGTTCAGACATTTTTTTCTCTTCTCTTCAATTCCGTTGCTTTCATATTATTATATTATATCAAAGAATATATCAAAGAATTGAGAATTCAGTTCATTCTCTCATTTCTTATTAATAAAATCTATTGGAAGTATAAAAGAGAGAAATCCCAGAATTCAATCCAATCCGTAGCCTATTATTGTTGGCAAAAGATGTTATTTTTATGCTTAAGCTCTGAGTCACTCCTATGGAGATGTGACTTATGCTAAAAGGAAAGCCAAAAACTGAGAGATGGAGTTCCTATTTCATGCGAAACGCCCGAAAGGCATCGCAAAATACAAATATCCATATATCGTATCAAAACTTCTAACTAATGGTTGTGTTGTATCAGAAGCTCAACGATTGCTAACCAAACAAACAGACATTCATATTATGAAAGCTTTTAATAATGTGTGTATGACTGCCATTTACACCGTTTCCCCGCTATTTATGTGTCTGTCCGCTGGTCGTCAAACATTAGCCAAAGAAGGCATTCATCGAATGTCATATCAATCTGTAGATAAAATTATTATTATTATCTTTTTTGTCGCACTTAATATTGACGCCAATCCTGTCTCTCATTTCTTGAGATAATATCAAAAACCTGTTGTTTTCCTCATATGTTTTGCATAAACATTATTGTAATTAAAATTTTTGCGAAATTGACTGATCGACTGATTTCATTAAGATATGTTCAAACTTTCCTTATTTGTTTTGGTTTGCTCAGTTTATTTCCTTGTATATTAATTCAAATTTTATTTATGTATTCAAATTGAAAATATTTGAGAAT
>JAQFXL010000366.1:0-22684 GCA_034693445.1 Edwardzetes edwardsi
ATCGGTCATTAATTACATTATGTTCCTATTGCAATGTACTGGGGATTCAAATTTTATTGACATAAATGGTTAGTTGATAGTATAGGTGGTTGATTAAAATGGTTATCCACTGTATATGACTGATACTGAAAGTATTTGCGCTGGGTAAGAGAGTGCATAGCGACCAAACCATATATTGTTTTTGTTGAACTTTGAATCAAATTTCATATTTCCGAAAATTTGGACACAAGAGTCGAGGACTTTACTACATAATCAGAAGATACGAGGAAAGAGATAATGCTTTGTTTAGACCGAAAACTGGGCAAAAGATCAAAGTGGCCACACCTTTATCACACCATCCGTCGCAAAAGTTAGTCAAATGTGAGTGAATATAGAGAAAAGCATTAGAGAGCACTACCAGAGCTGTTGGCATAACAAAAGATTGGTGTAAGACATAAAAAATGCCTGTCTATTCTTGTATTGATGTCTTGGTATTGGTGAGAGCACATTTTATTAAATTTATAAGAAGTTTCTTACTTTTTGTCACCAAATTTGTCTATTCTATTTTAACCAGCGCAAATACTTCCAGTATCTCCTTTATTTGATATCCAATGAAAATCATTGAAATTTGTACCTATTCGTGCTCAGCATTATTAGCTTGATATTGTAAATAATCATTAATTATAATAATTGACATGGTTTACATGGAGGCTCATTGAGATTTTCACGCTATTTGAAATACCAAGGCGTAAATTTCAGCCCTTATTCATCACAATAATCAATTAAACATCAAGATGACAATTGAAAATGTGATCTAAGCTCTTTTTTGTTTTGATAGACGACAGCCATTCAATACTATATAATTTAATTGAGATTCGACTTCACAACTATAATAATTATTCAAAGTCGACGTTCATTGCCCGGAATAACCCAGCTAACCTTAAGAATATTATTGAATTCTTGATACATCTTGAGAAATAAGTGAATCGGGGTTTGGGTTTTCGGGCGTTTTAGGGGATTTTTGTTTTTTTATTCTTAAGTGCCTGCGATTTGTTTGAACTGACTTTATTCATAACCACTCATTTGTCTGTTAATAAGAATCCCAACCCTTGGTCAGGTTATTCAAGTATCGCTGAATCATAATCTTTGATAAGATTTCTCTGAACTAGCTAAGTTAGATTTAATGAAGATTTTAACTATTCTAAAAGTTTTTATTGTGCTAGCTAGGTCAAGTTTGGTGAGAAATTCAAAACCCATCAGTCTTTGGGCATTTGGTTTTTAAAGTTCTGTCGATAAAATGTTCAAAATATTTAACAATTATTCCATAATTAAATCAAAAGATGTTTTGATAATAATTAAAGCAAGGTTAAATATTATTAACTAAACACTTGGGTAAATTTATAAACTATCCCTAATTAATGTACTTCGATATAACGGAGCCCCGAAATAACGTACTTGTTTTAGTGGTCCACAAGTCCTGTTAATTTGAGGTCAATCTATTCTTGCTTAATTTATTATGTAAATCTGAAGTTTATATCTGGTTTTTTGGCGCCAAAATTGAAATGCGAACGAATAGTACTTCGAATGACAAAACATCACTTCAGATGTCACTACAGATACTGTATTTGCCATACAATACATGCTGAATATGCGCAGCACATGGCATGTGCTAGTTTGTTTTTATTATTCAAAGACCTTTTTACCTAATTTTATTGAAATGAGTGAAAATAATAGTGTTTCAAATGAAAAAGTCAATAATAAAACTCATCTTGGTATTGGTTATAAATTAGAGGCACAAACCCAGGAAATAATTTTAAACATTTATAAATATAAATGTAGGAAATTAATTATGAGCAAGCATAATCTAAGCAAAAATAAGTGCAAAATCTATGAAAAAATACATCAATACACAGGAATATCCAAGGAGAGAATTGGCAAAATATGTAGCGCCGGTGAAATTAAAAGGTAATCTTGCTTAATCAATTAATCATGCTAATTTGATTCATCTTGCTTATTTAGTCCGAAGAAAACAAAAAGTAGACCGATTAAATTTGAAGTGAGTGAAGGAGATAAAGAGATTATCCAGAAGCACCTTGCCAATTTCAAAAAGACAAATAAAAAGCCGTCAATAATTGATCTGTATCAATTAAAAGATCAAGATCTAAGTTTTTCGAATTGCCACCTGGCCACTTTCTATAAAATAATCAAGAAAATGAAACTCAAAGAATTTAAAACCTAATTTGTCAGCTGATTGTCGCTTTGAGACGGTTAGGCCTCACCTTTAAGTAATGGCCAGTCTTTGTGAAGGCTATCCTCTCTTTTCAAAGCAAAACAAAGTGGCGGACAGTTATGGTTAGACTCAATGCGATGTTTAGTAGTCATCTTCATAGTCCTGATTAGGGTTTACCTCACAAGTGATGGCAATCAATATAACCATAAGAAAGAAAGACTTCAAAACTTATTTACAGTGCTTGAAGAGTGCTTTTGACACTTTTCAGAATAACTTCAACCAAATTAGTGCGATTTCAACAATACTTCAATTGTTTAGGTAATAACTTCATAAAGTGATTGTTTGTAAACAATAGAAGCATTCGGTTTGTTATGTTGAAGGCTGTTGTGTTTGGTTGACAACTAATTTGGTTGAAGTTAATCTGGAAAGTTTCGAAAGCACTCTTCAACGACTGTAAAATCCTCATATATATATATATATATAAAACCTAAAACTTTGACCTTTTATTCGCTTTTAAAGCTCAACGAAATTGAATTCAAATTAAGAGAATTTCTTAAAATAAAAAAAAAACTTTCTATTTATTGAAAACACAATTTCGTTGATTTTCGACACAATTTCAAAGTTTTTGTCTTCATTTTGACTTTGGCGGCGATTTTCCACTCAATCCCTTTGGAGGACTGACTGCCAGCTCTGACTGTACTCTTTCGCGGCAACTCTTCTCCAGCATATCATCAAAATGATCATCACATTCAGAAACGCCATAATTAAGGAGTTCTTCGCTTTTATCAAAGCTTTCAATCTTTGAAACAATTAACGATTGAAATGAAAAAAAAAGTTTCATTTAAATTGCAATTTGAGTCAAACCTTATCTAAAAGATCGACTGAATTGAACTCATTCTCGACATTAGTTGAGTCCAAATGCTTTCCACATACTTTAGTGAACAGTTCGGAGACAGACATGAGTTCAGGTAAACACCGTTTGGCGAAAAACTTCAATTAAAAGATAAAAATCAATTGATGTGAATAATAGCACAGAATAATAGAAATACTTTATGGATATTATTGCAATCCCTCCACAAGAACTTGAAAGCCATGGGATGTGTTGAGAAGACAGCCTGTGAGACGTCAATACACCAAATCTTGTTTTCATGCCATAAGAGGTTGTATTCACTGAAATCCGAGTGAATCAGATCACAGTCTTTGAATAGTTTGCACATCATTTCCACCGTTTGTTTCCACGCTTTGGACAGTTGCTCGTCACTAAGTATCGCATCTTTGAGAGTTGGCGCCGGCTTTCCACCCGTTCCCACGAATGTCATCACAAGGATATGTTTGCGAAGAATTAGAACTTCTGGACATAATATTCCGTTCCGTCGGATTCGGTTCTGAAAAATCAAAATTGTTATAAATGAAAGAGAGGTTCAGAGGACGAACCAAATTATGCATTTCCTTTTCGGCCCACATAGGGATCATTAGCTTCGGGTTCTGTTTCGATAGTTTAGAGGTTTGGTGTAGTATCGGATCATTGCATATATATTGGGACCGGTTTTTGAACTCATTTAGAGTTGTTTTGAATATTTTGATGGCGACCTCGCATTCAGTGATTCCTTTCTCTGGCATCGATCCGCGTCCGTGCAGTACAACCGACTCTTTACCCGTAGCTATGACGCCATTAACAGTGTCCAGAATCCCGCGATTAACCAATTTGTAGACAAGTATACGACTCTTTTCATCCAAAACCTTCTCTGCGGTCGACTTTTCCTTCTTCTCGTGGAGTCGAGCCATTCGTTTGCCTTCACTTAAGCCCAGAATAAACCCAAAAATCAATACTCAATTCAAGACCCAAACCCACTCTCGACTCACGAAATACTGTGGACTTTGAGGGCGTTATAGACATTGTTACTGAGTTTCATATCAAAGCCTCCGCCGTCTCCTGTCATTAGATGACTCTCGAACTCCATTACTTTGCAGGCGTTCTTTCTGGCACTGGTTTCCAAGTCGTGTTTAGTAGTGACCACTCCATTCCTAATCGCAAAGCCCTGTTTACCCACTTTAACCGCTTGTCTCTCAGACTTCTCAAACGAATCCCAGTGTTTAGAGTCCTCTCCGTATTCATGAAAGTCGTCGTCAGAGTCGGAATCAACTGATTCTTCTTTAGTTCTTCGGTACAAATCGTAAGAAAGGGTAACCTTTTGTTCAAAACAATTAACGAGAGATTAAAACAACATTTTATCAAAAATTACGATTCAATCAAAAGTTACAAACCTTTGAGTTTTGGTTTTTCTGCTTTTCCTCTCTCTTAAGGTTGTGGTCGTGTTGTCGATCAAAATCTTGTTGCAGTAAATAAGCCAATAGTTCATCACAGGAACAGTCGCTTCTAATAGACAATCAAAGGGTCATATTTTGATGGCAGAGCTCTTTCCAACCCTTACTTATTTTCGAGCATTTGCTGGACTTGACTCATGTCAAGACCCGATTCCTCAATGAATTTCTTGATAGTATCATCTCTACTGAGCTTCGAATGATCGACAGGTTGTCCACCGATGGCTCCGATGGCAGTCACCTGTTTGAGTTGATCACCGAAGTCTTCGTCATCTAATTCATTGGCCAACTGTTCGGACATAACCTCATCGAGTGATACAAACTTATTAGTACTTGTATTCGGAATCGGATCCGGATTTGGTTCAGTCTTTTCATTGTCTTGGCTTTGGATCCGCTGATCACTCAATAATTGGGACCAACTCTTTGCAGTGTTCGAAGCCATCGATGAATATCTTTCGTAATATATTATTATCTAATAATTTAATTGAATAAAAGGCTAATAAGAGATGAAACTAAAAGTTGATAGAAACAAATAAAACAGAATTTAATTTAAATTATAATTAATTGAGAAAAATATCACAAATTTTGTGGATTTTTATGAAACAAATAATAATTTTATTTCGTATTTCAGTCGTAAACAAAGTTTTCAAAACAAACGCGACATCTATTGAAAGGTCGAAATCCCTCTCAAATACCTTTTAAATTCCAATGAAAAGGTCATTTCCAGAATAAACTTGCAATTAATTGAAGTCAATTTAAATTTATTTTAATAATCTAATCATTTAATTGTGAAAAACTTCATTACATTTGGTATAAAAACTATTTCTTTTAATGCAAAACAATTTGCGACAAAACTATTCAAAAGAATATACTTTTAATTGATTTTAAGTAAAATATCATTCAATTAATTATCGGTTAAAAAGTCAAATAAATGTCGGATTAATTCAGTGATTAAATAGCGATAAATGTTTGGAAAAAATGATTAATAAATAGATTGAATTTTGAGTAAATTTAAACTTTTCCGATCAGTTAACGCACGGAAGTTGAACATAACGTAAGGAAAATCCTGTAAATCGGGGCAAAAATTACAAAATTAGTTAAAAGATGAATTTTTCATTGAATTGAATACCATTTTGGGAATGTCTGGCATTTTCTGTTTGATCGCTATTTGATCTGACTTTCAGTTGGAATGGTTTAGACCGAGCTATCAATCAATTCATTTTAATTGCAATTTATATTAAATTCATTTTAAACTCACAAATGACTACATTGTTGTAAAAAAGTTTTCCGCCACAGAACCTGTCCTCTCCGGCGCCACTGCCTTCCTGTGAGCCCTGATCTATACCGACATAGTCGTCATCATTGCACAGACCGCCCGTCAAACCCAAGTCAGTGAACGAAACATTTCCAGCGCTGTAAAGGGGATCATTGGAGGCGCCCCAGGAAAATGAGCTGGACTCTTCAGTCTGCCACTTAATGGCACAGAAGTTCTCCTCTACTCTAATACATGAGGTGTACCTCAAGTTCGACAAATATCTGGACTTTCCTTCGACCTGAAGGTAAGATATCAAAGAGTTAATCAATGAATGAGTGTTTTCAAAGAGTTATTTTTTACAGGCAGTCCGTAATTGAAGGATCGGATGATATCTGACGGTTGTCTATAATATTGGAGACAACCAGACGGCGCCATCACATAGTTATTGCACGGAATAAGAGATATCTTGACTTTCCATTTACGAGAAAAGTCGATGTCGTTTGTAATAACCGATAAGACAACCGGATTGCCAGACCCTCGACCCATATCCACATACATGTGCTGACCTTTGTTTTCGCCGCAAAGCATAGGAAGTCTTTCGCCAACAGTTGTTCTGACCATAAATGAGTCTTTAGTACATCTGCCGTATTCGTCGGGCGGCGAAAGACTGAATTCCTCCAAATCTTTTCATCAAAAACTTTTCAGTTAATAATTGAAGGGAACAACACATTAGGACTGACCTAATCTCAGTTGACAGACATCGGGTGCATTTTGTATCGTCACCTGACAAGTGTTGGTTCCGTTTTCACCCAAAGGATAGGATGGGTTAACAAACAATGTCTCATTGCTGGATGTCTTTCCAGAACAGGTGAATTTGAATGTACAACAGGTGAGAGAACTTCGGCCACACTGATTCGAACCGGTTCCTCCTCGTGAACGGCAGTCGTTTTCGGCCAGACAGGTGCCGGCGTCACCAATATCTGTATTGCAGGGCGTATTTTGAAGTCGCATCGGTTGGAATATGTTATTGAGTCCTCCGGGTCTCCAGAACTGACGAGCCGTGGCGTTCGTCTGAAGACTGTGCTCTACGTTAAGACATAACACAAAAACCGCCCAAAAAACGGTATTCAGACTCATCTGAAACGACATTCAAAGAGAATTACAAATCAATCGAATATTTTGATTGGATTTCTGGCTGAAGACAATCGTCTCTAAGTTTGGCATTACTTACGATTTGAGGGAAGCTATTGACTCAGACTAAAGACTTGGCTCAGCTCTCAGTACTACTCAATGATTTTTGAGGTCTAGTTTATGAACAAAATCAAAACGTCTTATGACAAGAACTGAGCACTGGATTCAATGTCTTTCGTAGTATTGCGGAAGTATTGCCCTTAAAAAGCAGGTCATCAACCGATTAAAGACGTCTTGAGATATGAGTTGTGATGCGATTTCGCGTAAGAAAAACCTCAACTAAAGTTCAAGTTTGTAGCTCTGAGTCGAGCTCTGGATTAAAACAATATTCGAGTTTTTATTACTGAAAATTCAATTTTTGGCCGAAACTAGTTTTCTAACCAAAAAAATCAGAGATAAATAAATAATAAAACAAATTCTTAGTTAACGTTAAGTTCAAGGCTTAGAGAAAAACATATTTACAAGAACTGACTTCCAGGCGTTCATCTGACATATTTTCCATATAAATGATGGCTTTACATATCATTTATGCAATATTTTCAAACATTTCATTCAAATATATTCTGTATTTCATTAAAGACCTCAAAAATATAGAATTTTTCTCTTATTATCTCAAACTTAGCATCAGTTGAAAGACAAAACCAAACCATCACTTCCTATATATATATATATATAGACATGTTTTGCATATCTTGTAATATAATATTCAAAACTCATTATTCTCAGGAAAACATCAATTTTTATCTCAACTTATGAATAGATGAATAGTAGTGTAAAGACTCATATCTTCTTCAGGTAATAGCTTTGCGGATAACTGGAGGCGTCTTTCAATAATAGTGACAAAAATTTCAGTCAAATAGAGTCGTGAACTTAATTTTGTTGACACGAATATTCTGATAGAAGAGAGAGAGAGAGAGAGAGAGAGAGAGAGAGAGAGAGAGAGAGAGAGAGAGTCATGAATATCGCAATTTATGTGACTCTCATATCTCATACATGAGTTGTATGCAAAGCTTTATTCCTGGGATTCCATACGAGTGACTGATTATTTCATTTTATGGCTTTTCATCGTAAGGTCTCATAATTTATTCATATGTTTTACTAAACTAGCGTTTCGTGAGGGCTCTAAAACCAATCTTTTATACTCAGGGCTCGACATAAAAAATTGTATTCAATATCACAAAAAGTAATAAATTTTCATTCATATGATAAATGGACGCAAACTTTTGAATGGAATTTAATGAACGGAAAGATAGGCTTTTCTCCAGAGTTTAACATTAATTCAAGTCTTCATTAATCAAATGGATATTTTTCCCTTTCATACCTCAAACCATTTGTGGTAAAAACAGATTTTCCAAAGAATTGAACAATAATTCAGAGAAAGAAATAAATCAATGGATGAAAAAAACATTTGAAAACAGAATTTTTATTTCAAAATCAATTTTATTTGAATTCCAAGTATTTTTATTTTCAAATAATGACTTAAATATTAATAAATAAGACGTGAAGTGCAATAAATTAAGAAATCAATGACTGTCTGAGAAAAATATTCCTAGATTAAAAAAAACTCCATCTCTTTTTTTTCACTTATATTTTTACATTATAGTAATTTTTTTCGCTAATCCTTTCGGTTTGAATTCTAAGCTCGAGTTTTGATTTGTTGTAAAATTTATGTCTATTTTAAGTGTAGAATATTCTGCAAAAATTTGTTGAATTTATATACAATTTGTTTGTTTTTCAAAGTGTTTGTAATAAAAATATTCTCTAATGTCTTCAGTGTTTCAGATGTTTTGTGTCCAGTTATTAGTCATATCTTTGGTGTCTATATATTTGTGTTGAATATGTCGGTTGTGTTTCTGAATGTAATTTTTAAAAAACAAAATTTATTTGTTAGTAATGACCACTAAAGCGAGTATTAAAGGCAATCAGATAACACAGGGCAGCTGTACGTATCGCAAGGAAAACCCTAAGAAAACACGGAATAAAACATATTATTACATTGAAATTGTTGAAAGAGTATCAATAAATACCATGCTGTGCGTTCTCGGCGTTTAATTTCTGGTCACTATTTGATCGCACTTTCAATTGGAAGGGTTTTGAACGCGAAATAATGTAATCGTCTTCCAGTAGTTTTGTGCCACAAATTCTGTCCTCTCCGGGACCACTGCCCTCAGCACTGCCCTGATCTATACCGACGAAATCGTCAACATTGCAGAGTCCACCGCTAGCGCCTCTCGAAGTGAGATTGCCTTCAAATGGTGCGCCCCATGAGAATGAGCCAGGTACGTCGGTCTCCCATTTTATTGAACAGAAATTCTCCTCAACTCTAACACAAGAAGTGTAGCGAAGATTTGATAGATATCTGGCTCTGCCTTCCATCTGAACAAATCAGTTAATGTTATCAAAATCTGAAACCAAATTTTAGAACTCAGGCATATACTGACCGGAACGCCATAATTGAAACTTTGAACGATTGCCGACGGAGATCGGAAATATTGTAGACAACCGGACGGCGCCATATCCAGGTTATTGCAGGGAATCATATTGATCTTGATCTTCCATTTACGGCCAATGTTGTTGCCATTGGTCACAACTGACAGTACCACAGGATTGGCTGATCCACGACCCATATCCACATACACTACAAGAGAAGACATGGCTTACAAATTGATCGTCACAACGGTAATTATATTTGTGTCCATACAATGCTGGTTATTGTTATCGCCACAAAGAATTGGAAGTCGTTCGCCAACTGTTGTTCTGACCATAAATGAGTCTGTAGTGCACTGTCCGTTCTCGTCGGGCTGAGCCAATGAGAACTCTTCGAAGTCGAGTCTCAATTGACAGACATTTGGCTGTTTATCGATAGTCACCTGACAAGTATTAGTGCCGTTGTCTGTTCGCGGGTACAGATTATTCACAAAAATAGTCTCATTTTCTTTAGTCCTTCCCCCGCACGTGAACTTGAAATTACAACAAGATGCAAAACCAGAGGCACAGGTGCCGTCTGGGGTTCCCGAACGGGTGAGACAGTCATTTTGAGCTAAACATGTTCCGGGAGTGTTGGACTCTGTATTGCACGGACTATTCTGGTATCGGATAATAGCGAATATTGCAGGAATGGATGGAGGCCTGAATGATGGCTGACCCAACACTACTGTGAAGACGTACAGCGAAAGGAATATAAACGAAGGACGGATCTGATGGACACACATATAATTGAATGACATTTTCAATAATTAATTTACAAGTTTTTCAATTCATATGAAAAGTTAATATTCTTTTCATAAAAACTTCAAACTTTTAACTTTAGATTTAAAACAAAATATATTCTGAGTTTGAAAAGCCTTAAGAAAAAAGAGTTTTCTTTTGAATAGAAATATGAAAATTATTCAGACTTTTGAATGAAATGATTGAAACAAATGTTGAATAAATTGTTAGAAAACTGTTAGAATTCTTACCATTATATTTGAGTTTAGTTGAAATGATGTTCGATGTAAGCGATGCTCACATTTGGCACTTCGCTCAACAATTTCACCACAACTGATAGACCCGGAAATAGTAGCACAGCTCTTATATAATGGGTCATTGGCTGCCGACAAGACCGGTCCTCTCACTGTTATGGATGCGGCGGACTATCGTTCAACACTTGCTATCAATAAGGATCGCCACTCATAAGGATGTGTTCGATCTCTGCTAACGTTTCTTAAAGTAATTTATTCTTCAGTTTGTTTTGGTCTCTGGGTTTGTGTCTGTCAATAATGAATTACCGCTTTTCAGATAATTATAGTTATTTTTATTTCATTACTCTGTAATCATCGAAACTCATATCAAAAGTAAAAGTTGTTTTCAATTCAATTCAATCCCGAATTCAAATCCAGATTTTGATTCAATTTTTGCATTAAATTCAGAAAATAAGATATTCTTTTGATGAGAGAAAAGTGAAAAAACGACTTTTCTATTGGTCTAAAAGCCAATTAAAATTCACTTCGACTGTAAAAGTAGTTTTTGCAAATATTTTCGGGCAATTCTTAAGATAAACCGATAACTTTAGTGATTAAATTCAAGTTTATTCCAAATATTTGGACAATTTTAATACAAAAATATCAGAAACAACTCAAAACAACTTTTAGATGAGAAACAAGTGATTAGTTTTCTTCTTTGGAGGACCGAAACCAATATTGAATCGGGTTTTGAGTTGAACTTCAAAGAGAGAGAAACAACAATCGGCAAAAAATAGAAACAAAATTTAATTACAATTTATTAAACTTTTTTCGCGAATTTGTTGTCATTTTGTTTGTCTGATAATTGTCTAAAAATACAAAACCTTTTGTTTACTCGCAATGAACTCTAGAATTATTTGCAACAAAAGAGCAAAAAGTTCTGTTGTGATGAATGGTTGGCCTTTTCGGGTCAAAAACATTAGTTCGCAATTAGAGGCCGAATAGGGTTGAGATTTCCTCAGACTTTAATTAAAAGACGTTAAGAATGTGAACAAAAGAAGTAATCAATTATTTTCTATTACATAATAGCTTACAATATGTCAAACCTAAAAAAGTATAGTTTTCACGATTTTTTTTCAAACAAATTCCAATCGATTCGAGAAAATTGTTGGAATATTTTATTGTATTCTTTGATAAATTTCATAATCACTCAAAACAATACATCAATTGATGACATTTTTGCGATCCTCCCTAAAATTTCTCACGAAATTAACGAATTTTCGGTTTTAAAGACCAAGACAACATTGCAGAATTTCACCAATATTTCTATTCAGTTATAATTACCATGGCAAATTTGTAGCAATTTTAGATGACTCATCAAAAACTATTGAATGTTCCTAACCAATTATCAAGATAATCTTGTGAGTTCTGTTCTGATTTTTGTTCAGATTTGTATCCTAAGGAGATTCCCATAAAATTTATAACTGTTTCAAATCTGTTGGAAATTGAAAAATGATGTGAAATATTGAGACTAAAGTCTATAAAATTCGCCACAAATTGATAAATAGAGCGAAAAATCTCTTTTGAATGGATTATAGACATAATGACAATGAATTTGAGTGAAAAAAAGGGATAAAATCAATAATACATTATTTGATTCAATGGCTTTGAATAGCGTTTTACAAAACTAATCAATTGAATTGAATAATGTTTGCATTGAATGGCCAAATAAGGAAGTGCTCAGACTAGTGCTATGAAGTGCTGTTTTCAAAAGCAGTATTTTTATACAAAATCGCAATTTAACCAAAAAAGCCGTTAAATTTAGTTATTATCTAACGCTATGCCTGGCCTTCACCTGTGCCTAACATTATATCACAATTTTAGTGAACGGCATAAACGCCAACATTCTCTTCCAACGAGTGTCTGTCTGTGACTCCTGTAAGCTCTCTGTAGGCATCCCATCGATAGGATCGACGCCTCAGGTATCAACACGACCTTAACATTGAATTTCCGGGTTTTTTGTGCACAACTGTTAACTCAATTCCCAAAAAACTTTGGTTACGTTTTTGAAAATCTAAACAAACGCTTAAGAAATGAAAATTTTTAATTAGTTTTAGATTTTAGTCAACAAAACAATAAAAACAACATTTGTTTCAATCATTGTTTCTGTCAAACAATTGTCGCTTTCAATCAGATCTTTGTCTCATCTCTTTCTTCAATCAAAAGGTAAGACAAATGAAAAGTTTTGCAAAACTTCTCTTTCAATGATTTGCTTCTCAAACAACTTTTCATCCATTCATTTGACTCTTTATTTCATTCTTTGGATGAAAAACTTTACTTTAAATCCTATTCTCTTCAAAACTTTTAAAACTATTTTAATTTGCAATTTATTCTCATTTCGAGAGTTTGTTTTAAAAAACGCTTTAAATTCTTGATTAAAATTCTTGGAAATTCAGTTTTTATTGATTTGAAACTAATTTCTACAAAACTGTTCCGATTGTGTCATCTCTTAAATAATGTTTTGATTTAATATTGAGTACAATATTGACGTCAGGGATATCGCGGATCAGAACTTGGAGTGTCTTATCTCTAAATCTGTGCCCAAATATAAAAACATATTTTCAATTCCAGATGAGGTGCTTATTGGGTCTGTCATTACTTGTCATCATAGCATATGTGCCATCGAAGGCACAGTTGATTCGCCCGATTTCTATTCCGGGCATATTCTCAATGATTCGCTTCCAGAACACGGCCTGCACTGGAGATAACGAAGAGGGAGGAACTTGTCTTTATGAGGTCTGTGCCGACACTCCGCCAAACAAATCATTCATTTTATACTTTGTTTATCAGAACGAATGTCTCAATAGGAAAGGACAAGTGATCGGTCGGTGCGCTAATGGATTCGCTGCCTGTTGTTCATTCAAATTCACGTGTAATGGAGA
Organism: Edwardzetes edwardsi; assembly: GCA_034693445.1. Taxonomy (NCBI): domain Eukaryota; kingdom Metazoa; phylum Arthropoda; class Arachnida; order Sarcoptiformes; family Ceratozetidae; genus Edwardzetes; species Edwardzetes edwardsi. The sequence continues at coordinate 13,360 of JAQFXL010000366.1, forward strand.
GACCTCTCAAAATGAGACACTGTTTGTCAATAAACAGTACCCGGGTGTTGAGAACGAAACCAATACATGTCAGGTGACAATCAAGAAGTTGCCGAATGTCTGCCAATTAAGAATAGGTTTGCACTCATTTCACACACTTTTCTCATTGATTTGAAGAATAATTTTTGGGAATTTTCTGTTAAGACTTCGAAGAGTTTACTTTATCACAACCGGATGAGAATGGCTTTTGTACCACAGACTCATTTATGGTGAGGACAACTGTCGGCGAACGACTTCCTATTATATGTGGCGATAATGGAGGACAACACAGTCAGTACCGGACACAAGACGTGTGTCGGATGACAATCATTACTAACAAATAATTTGTTTAATGTTTCGGACAGTTTACATCGATATGGGCAGAGGAAGTGCCAATCCGGTGGTGCTGTCGATCGTAACCAACGGAAATAAAGTGAACCGAAAGTGGAAAATGAAGATTAATATGATTCCGTGCAATAACTTAGATATGGCGCCGTCCGGTTGTCTTCAATTCTATCGATCGCCGACTGATATCATCAAAAGCTTCAATTTTGGACCAAAAGTAATGAACAAAAAATAAATCTATAAATTTTTCATACATTATATGAACAATGGATTTGAAGATTCAGTTCTAATACTTTAAAAAATGTTATTCTTATGAAAATTTGAAAGATTACCACAAATGAGAGCGAAAGTAGATGTGATGTATGAGTGACTTACACCACAATCGAATCAATTAATCACTCAGAATGACAGCAAATGTCACATTTTTATAATAAGAGTCAATTACAAGGATTTTAATGCATTTATTCATTGAGTCATTCTTTGTCTGCTTTTGAGCCAAACTATTGATTTCTGGATTTCAATCTCTTAATGGACTTCATTGTCATTCAAATCTATTGTAATCTTGTTTTGCAAATTGCATTCATTGCATAATACAAAGCAAATCATGAATTCAAGTGTTGAGCTATTCTTCAAACCCATTATCGTTTCAATGAATCCCCACTTAAATGAGTGGCCATTAATTTTGTTTCATTGTGAGCACAGATCGAGTACAGGGCCCGCTATTTGGCTAATCTGCGGTACACTGTTTGCATTAGGACCGAGGAGAACTTCTGCGCCATTAAATGGGAGACGGCGGAGCCAGGGTCATTTTTATTTGGCGCTCCCTTTGAAGGTTTCAATTATTTCTATTGAATTTGAAGAACTTTCTGACAAAATATTCTGTTTTTAATCTGTTTAATAGGAAAAGACACAGAGTTTGGTGAGTGTAGTCATCCCTTTCCATTTTCACCGTTGAATTCGGGCAAATCTGGCAAAAACCTACCCTCAGAAAACATGGCAGTACTGCCGGGTGTAGTGCCAGCAGAACACGACCCTCTATTCCCCTCACGATTATGCAATGGTTAGACATTAAATGTGAACTCAGACTAACATTACATTCTATTTCTATTGATTGAAAGGCGGTGCCAGTGGACAGATGTGCAACTTTGACGACTTCATTGGAATAGACCAGGGCTCACTCGAGGGAACAGGACAGGGAGAGGACAGATTCTGTGGCGCAAAACTACTCGATCACGACTTCGTTATTTGTAAGCAAAGCCTTATATTTCTTTGAAAAGTTGTGCCAAAAATAGCACAAAAAGAGAAAATCAATACTAATATTCTGTTCCTTTCATGGATTGATTGATAGCCCGCTCCAAACCGTTCCAATTGAAAGTCAGATCAAATGGCGATCACTTCAATAATGCATTCAATTCACAAACCGGTGAATAGTTTTTTTGAATAACAATTCGTGAAGTGATGCGAATAATTGGTATTAAAACCATTTTTTTCATCCAATCCTTAGGTTTTGCATTGCGTTACACTCAACTGCCGTGTGTTATATAAGACCTAATTAACTTTTTTATGTCTTCCCACTCATAAAATCTATTATTTATTATACATTAGTATTTAATTTATTAATAAATCAAATTTTCATTGCATTCAAAATAAAGCTTTAGTTGAAACTCAAAGTTATAATTACTTTCTATACTTATCGGGTATAGTTTGTAATATTATCATGGCGATTCCGAAAAAGTAGAACAATGGGCTAAAAGAAACATAAACTGTGATATCTCTCTATGAATATTAGCCAGGATATCACAGTCCTGTTTCTTATAGTTATATAACACAACAATTATATTAAAGCAAATGTTTAGTCAAAATATTTAAGTTACAGTTTCTCAACAATTAATAGACTTTTGAATTAAAATTAGTATTTTTTAGATTAAATGCCGAACAAAATCAGACAAATTGGCACTAATTATATATTTGATGATAAATATTAGTTTACAATCAAAATGATTCAAAGATTTGATTAAAGAAATAAATAAATTTGTGATCAAATGATTGGACAAAACATTCAGTATTTTCTTTAATTTATTTAATACTGAAATACATTTATTTAGTATTTATTTTCATAGTCTTTGTGGACAGAGAGCACAATACCGACGTTGTTGTCAGTTGATTCACTCTTCGCTAAACTACCACTGGTGAAGTTTGGGGTTTTAGGAGCGGACATATGTGTGCTCTCGGAATAGCCATCAAGAGTGCCTTTATATTTGGTTGCACTAGCATATTGATACTCTTCACCTGGATACCCATCTAATTCAGAGCCGAAATCAGGCAACTTATCGGCTGAATAATCATAATTGTGATGATGGTCGTGATGGTGTTGCACAGGTATTGGGGAATTGTATGATTTCTTCGAACATTCCTTTACAATACTAATTGAATTTGAAATTTAATGAATTCCTGATCACTACTCGAGAATCTATAGGAAATTATTCAACAAACTTACTAGATGGGAATATAACGAGGCCCTTCATGAACAGGCACAGGTATATATTCCTTTTCGACGGGTGGCGGATAGTAATGTTCCTTCTCATAGTGATGAATGTCCTTGGACTCTCCTTTGCCCTCATGAAGAAGAGCGCCCTTCTTGTGCCCCAAAAGGCTTCCGATGAGAAGTCCTTTGTGGAGAAACACTGGAATCACAATCAAACTTCAGAAAATACATACCTTTGAGGAAAGACTTTTGTGAGGAACACAAAACAAACACAAAAGAAAGGGCTAACAGTATTCGGAGGACAGTCAGTGCAAACATCATTCAACGGACAAACATACAACTGATCTGTTTTAATACAATCGAAATCATTTTTTAGATGTGTTGAGTCGACCAGGAATTGAAAGCAAATAATCACTAATTAAATGCTCTAAATATTAATTATTATAATTGAATTTTTATTTCCATTATTAGAAATCTTTTCACTTTTCAATCAATAATTTTTTTGACGACAGAGAAGTAAAAGTGATTTCTTATACAAACATTTAAATTGAAATCAAGTTTTCACTCATTAATAGCAATACAATGAGTTTATTGACTCATTTAATGCTTCGGTTTTCAAATCTAATTAATAGACTAAACGGAAAGACTTATAATCAAAGTTTTAAATTAGGATTTTTTTAGACCTTATGCTGTGCTAATCAGCACTTCACAACTTTGAGTTTTCATTAGACAAATAAATTGTATTCTAAACGCTCTAATGGTTTGATTAAAATTTTTGTCTCCAAACATAAGACTATTAGGAATATAATCGGGTGTTGTCTTAAGAGCGGGAAAACAAATTAATTGGATTGAAGTCAAATGAAGTGCGACTCAGTATAAAAGCCAAATACAGATCTAATTTAAGTGCAATTTTGTCGCAAATTAGTTGATTGCAAACATGTATTGTCTGAACAGGAATTTACTGATCGCTTGTTTACTAATACTTACCGTTTGGATGGCATTCGTCGCTGCGATGGGCGACAAAAAATTCCTTAAAGGATTGATTTTCGGTATTTTGTTGGCCAGAAATAACATGAACAACCAACAGCAGGGATTTGCTGCTCCCCCTCCTTATCCGTGAGTAAACGAGAGTTGAGAATATCATCAAAAATGATTTTGTTACTTTACAGTTATCCCCCTTATCAATTCTAATCATCAATCAATTCATTCAAAATTCCTACTCTAAGGACATTCTGTCAGATTATTAACTTTTTTGTGCCATTTCTTGACTATATTCTGTCCTTTTGAGGACAAAATCATCAAAATATTCAATAATTTCCAATTATTTCAATTATAGACTCAATTAAATAGTTATTCAAATGTTTGCGAAATACTATTTCCTATTCATTACTATTCTCTGAACTATAGTCTAATAATTCTCATATCAATTATCAATAGTTTTGTAGACAAAGAACTCTATGATATTTACAAGACTTCTAAGACGTTGGCTAAACGAAAAAGATTTTAACTCAGATCTCATCACTTGAATCACTACTAAATCTATTCTGAGCTAAACTACTCATAAAATATTTCGATTGAAAACAATTGAAAACTCGGATAACTTTTATTATTCAAAAGCTTTGGCAGAAAAATGAGGAATACTTCCAATAATTACAATCAAATAATTTTCTTTATAACTATTTAATTAAGTCTATAATTATTTTGAAATTTTTATGTATTATTAACGAAAATTAATTATAAAATTTTGTAAATAGAGTTAAATATATTGCAATTAAGACATTATTTGCTGTATTTGTTATTTTGTTTGTAAGTTCCGTTTTGTTATCACTATTCTTAAGGCTATTCGATGTTTAAATTCAAATTTAATTGTAATTAAATTCTTTCGATTAGATTAAAAACAATTGATTAACAAATGATTAGAATTTACTCTTGGATTTCGACTAAAAGGGCACTTCTTTGAACAGAGAGCCAATACTTTCCCGGTTATGGTTACGTCTTATGGCTTCGGCCGTGAAATGGGATATCTATTGATTGAAATAAAAGGTAAGCAAAAGACAAATTTGAGATCAGAATCAGATTTTCATGAATCAAATGACTTTATTTGTGATTTCATTGTATTTTTGTCTCCAATTTTCTGATGATTTTATTTATGAAATCAATTACTGAATCAGTGATTAAACACAAAATGCAATCTTCTATTCATTCGTGACTTTGGGTAAAAAATAAGCGCAGAATTAAAATACAAATTGTAATCAAATTTATGGCCAAAGCATACAATTCATGCAAACTATTAATAAACTAATGGTTTGCTTAAAGAGTAACATAAAATCAAAAACTTATACTAAATAAAGAAATTATGAAAACTTATAAAATTATTGTTTAAATCGATTGGAATGTCATTTGATTGCAATTAATAGTGTTTTAAAACAAATGAAAGCAATGTTTTTGCCGTAATTTTTCATTCATACAAATTGTTATAACAATTAATAGTAATAATCGATTAATAATTTCAAATCAATTATCAAAGCAATGGTTACATCGGAACGTTTGAGAACAAATAGGAGACACTTTCGCCGTTATGTGTCCGACGAATAGCTTCGGCCAAAATCATACTTACGTCTATGCACTGGAATAAAGGGCACAACCATTAGAAACAATAGATTAGACTAATTATAACTCAATTGTGTGTCAAATCAAAGGCAACCAAAAACCCGATAAACAGTTTGACTTTTTCTGATAAGATTTCAATGAAGGGAACGGGAGGTCTAATCAGCTTTTGGTTAGCCTTGAGTTTAATCAACGACAACTGACTTGTATTTTTTGACAGTCTCTCATATTCTTCTCCTGAGGTATGGTATTGGTCACAACCAGTGCCTCCAAAGCAGCCTTACTGATCCGTTCACAGGCCGGTCCGCTGAAGATGCCGTGCGTTAAGATAGCGTATACTTTGGAAGCCCCGGCTTCTGACAGTTTCTGTGCCGCGTGACATATGGTTCCGCAAGTGTCGGCCATATCGTCCACAAGAATGGCCACCCGATCGCGCACTTCCCCGACCAGAACCATTGAGGCCACTTCGTTAGCCTTCTTCCGTTCCTTATGGATGAGCGCAAAGTCAACGTTAAGTCTATCAGCAATCGAAGTGACTCTTTTGGCTCCGCCCGCGTCCGGAGACACTGAATGAGAGAAAAATGGGTTAAAAAGGAATTCAGAATTAATTTTGATTACCGATAATACAAGAACGCCATTCGGGGATATTCTCGCGAATCCATTTGAGAACTGCGGGCTCTGCGAACAGATTGTCGACCGGAATATCGAAAAATCCTGAAATCAGTCAAAAAATTGATTTATAAATAGATTTGAGTTTTACGTCATTTTTAACTCATTATTAAAAAGAAGAAATTAATCGCAAATCAAATGTTTGAATACCTTGTATTTGACTCGCGTGCAAATCCATTGTTATGATATGATCGGTGCCGGCAACGGACAGCATATTCGCCACAAGTTTCGCACTAATCGGTGCTCTCGACTGAAACCACAGGAAAAGTCAGAATATTTGTGGAAAGCCTGAAATCAGAGACAAATACCTTATCCTTCTTGTCCTGTCGAGCGTAAGGAAAACAGGGAATGACTGCAGTGACTCTCTGTGCGGACGCAATCTTACAGGCGTTGATCATAATCAACAGTTCCATCAGATTGTCGTTCACTTCTCCGCAACCGCTTTGTATTATATAAACATCTTCTCCTCGAACCGATTCTCCGATTTCTACGCTTTTATTGGAAATATTTATTTCAATTAGTTTTTGTTTTAAATTTTCATTTTGTTTCTCGAATTTCACATAATTTTTGTTTCGCTTAAAAAATGCCTTAAATTTCAGATTAATTTAGAAATTGTTTGAAAGAAATATTTGATAACTAATTGAAGCAAAAAATGATTTAATTGAATACAAATGACTTCTTATCAGAACTAAGGGAACAAAAGTCAAGGCTTTGGAGAAAAGATCTGTTTCTAAGAATTAGAGACAATATATTTGAGTAATAAATAAAAGAGATTTCTATCAGTTGAGGGAAATTCCATTCAAATGTCCGAAAATTTAGCCCAAAATAAGAGCTTTTAATAGAATTCTAATAAAATTCCTTTCAATCGGTTATCAATTGTTTGAAAACTAATTAAAATCAAATTAAAATCAAATTCTAAGCACAGAATGAGAGCCTAAGAAACAGCAATCTATGGCTTAAGAAAAACAAGATTTTTAATCAAAATCTGTTATCAAAAACATAAGTCATAAAAGAGACAAAAAAAATTGTTTACTCGAAAAATAGCCCCAAAATTGGAGTAAACAACCGAAAAAAGGCAAAACTCTTGAGATATTCAATGAAATAAGAATAGAAAGAGTGGTAAAAATCAAATACCAGGTCTCCTGATTAGAAAACTTCTTGAGAACCGCTTTTCCCAAATCGATACCTGTTTTTGAGAATTGAAAACAAAAAATCTTAGAAAACATTCAATTGTTTGATGTCTTTGTCTGTGAAATACCGAGTCTTTCGCAGGTCTTTTTGCCCAAATCTGGATGAGAGGAACCGCTGAAGACTTTAATGTTAGGCATTTTGACAATGGATTCCTGGTTTGGCTGGACTTGAGTCGAGTGATGTTTCGATTGTCTTAAGTTGTGATCACTTGTCGACAAAACGACCTCTTCTTTCAATTGAATAATTTTGGCGTTAATTCAAATCGATTTCTAAATCAAAATCATTTCACAAATCAATTGAAGACTCGTTTGAACTCTAATTCAAATCTGATTTGATTTTTAAGAATAACTCTCTTTTCATGTTTTGCTGAAAGTCATCGTTCAAACAATACGTCACGTTATTTGAGGGGTGAAAAACGTTACTAAATCATCTATCTTAACTTGTTGGATTTGATTTTGCTGAATTAAATCGCCAAAACTGAAAACATTAGTATCTTTGTTAGTTTAATTTTATCTTTTTGCATCTTGATTATTAATTCAAGTTTAAGTTTGCAATTAAGTTTGAATGGAGTTTAGTGAACAAAAGTTGTGATTTGATAAGTGAATGACTCTTATTTACCGCACATGATATGAATAATACAACTATTGGAAAGTTTTTGTTCTATAATTCGATAGATTTTCCATTGTTTTCAGTAACAGAAAGCTATTAACAAATTGATTGAAAACCTACGCTTTGAATAGGAGATACAGTCGAACCTCAGTATAAGTAAACAATTAAAAAGAGAGACAAAAATCGCAACAATTTTCCAAATTTTAATTTTTTAGAAGAATTTTAAACATTTTTTCAGACAATGATTCGAATGGACAACAATTTAATGTAAAAAATATACACTTTTTTCGAATTCATGTGTTTTTTCATTAAAAATCATTTTTGAAACTTTAGTTTTCAATTCAAACACAAAAAAACTATTTTTAAACCAATTATTTCACAAATTTAGACAATAATTGTCTTACAGTCTTAGATATCATTGAATTGACTACTTTTTTGTCGTTTTCAACAAAAAAATTCACAGAATTTCTCAATAATTCAAACAATTGTCCCAAAAGTCAACTAAAAGTGAAAAAAGTTTTGCGCAAACAAAAAGGTTCTTTCAACTGATGAGAAAAACAGCGCAAATCTGTTTTCAATATCTAATAATTCGGACCAAAAAATATTGAAACAAATATTTACACAAAAATAAAGAGAGATTTGAACTGAATTTTATTCAATTAAAACAATAATATTTGAATCAAAATAATCTCTAAATCTAATGATTAGAACCTCTTTTATATTAAATATATATTAAAATATTGTAAATAAACGTCAAAACATAAAAATAAGACTAAAATATAATCTGATATCAAAAGTATTGTCACTTATTCTGCACTTAATTGCAGAGCAAAAGTAGGCCAACACTCGATATATTGGGATAACTTGTCTTTACTTATGATTAGCTGTTATTAAATAGAAGTTTCCAAACGTTTGGACTTTAAAAATGTTTTCAACACTTTTTCAGAAATGACTAAACAATTGGTTTTCATATAAATACATAATTTTCTGTCACTTTATATACAGTTTTGCCGATGATTTGCCGCCGAATTGGCCGCTGTGGACAGTGCGACGGTCTTCGCGAAGTCTATCTGCGCGTATGGCATCGGAGGCGATATAGAGGTGGGCGTTAGCGGCGGTGTTGTCGTTGAAAAACAAGTTCCGACCGCCGGGTAGTCCATTGTGAACGTCTTGGAGACGGGAGTGGCCGGTGCTGTCGTCACAACAGTCGGCTGACCAGAATTGCTTTGGTCCAGATCTAACATTATGTAATTGACCGGTTCGGCGGTCGGCGTCTTCGGTGACTGCGGCGGAGACTGACTGTCTGTACTGAGCTGTGCGCCTAAGAGAGAGAGAGGAAAGGCTAAAATAGTGCTCTAATTTTGCATATGTATTGTGTGCTAAAAATGGTTAGACTGTGTC
>JAQFXL010000367.1:0-22672 GCA_034693445.1 Edwardzetes edwardsi
TAAGATCAATTTGAATATCTTATTCATATTATGTTTTGATAAATAGTTTTTATTAAAATCTTATTAAAATTCAAAGCTTTTATTGGCAGACATTTATTCATTCATTCATTTTTCAGCGAATTCTTTGAATAACTCATTTAAAAACTGAGTTTAAGAAAGACAACAAATATTTGACTAATTGATCAATAATTTTATCAAGCAATTACTTTAACGATTGGACTTTAAAATAATTGATTAATGTTTATTATTTCTAGTCTTGCACATTTCCTTAAAAATATCAATCATTTCAATTTGATTGTATTATTTTAATTGCTTTGTTTTCTTGTATTCTGATTTCTACTTACTATTTAGTTGTTTTATTTGTTTTTACCTCGTTAAATTGAAATCAGAATTGCTTTAATTACATTTTGATTTATTGTGTGTTACAGACAATTAGTCAGACATAAGATGTTTGAAATTGACCATCAGTTAGAAATTTTGTCCAAGAAGTATTTCCTAAATTGGCTGATTTTGGACCCCTTTGTCATATTGAAAACTATAACTTTAGTTCAATAAAATTGTCTGATATTTGAAGTATTAATAAAACTTTTATTATTATTATAAAAGTCGGGTTTGCTTTGAGTTAGTTTGCAGTCATTATATGATTGGTTAATATCAGGGGTCAGCAAGGGGGAGGTCCACCCAAAATCCCCCTGATTTTGGAAATTTGAAAAAACCACCCCTGACCCCCTCTTAGTTTTCAACCCAAATTTGGTGAAAATCCACCCCTAACCCACTATATTCGAGTAGCTTGCTGAGCCCTGGTTAATATTACTCTTTTTATTCCTATATTTAAAGTAATGTATACTTTGTTAATGACTTTATTTTCTGGTTTGAAATTCAATCGATTGAAAGCATTTTTACTTTTGAGCGAACGATTATTTTGTGCAAATGTTTGCAATTATGTCTGAATTTAATAACAAATATTCTGCTATCAATTCATGAATCAATTACCATATGATTTAACCTATCTTAATTTATAATTCGTTTTCGGAAAAATTTACAAAAAATTTTAGCTTGCTTAGTTGAGAGTTTATAAGCTGGGAGGAATGGTAAATTTATGCCAGAATGACACCTGTCTTGAAAGATATTAGACATCGTACACAAGATATTATGATAAGATTGCGGAACTATCAAATTATAAGCTATTTTTTCTTCTTGACTCTCCTTGATGCTAAAATCTCAATTTAAATGCAATAAAAGGATTTAATTTTTTTTACATTCCAATGAATATCTGACAAAACTATTGGATATTTTCTTTCATTATTCCATATATAGACTCAACTTTTTCCACTTTTTCATGCTTTCAATCATTCAAATAATTTATTTTCATAAAAATTGTTTTTGTGGTGAAATAAATTTGAAAAATAATAAATTGGATTATTTTGATCTTGTTAAACAGATTGTTCATATATTTGTCACGACGGAAGATGCCTTCAAAAGGTATGTTGCAATTCACTCATTACTTTCAACTAAAACTGAATTCTGTTTTCGTTATTCATTGAATCATTGAATAAATCGACAATTTTATGCATTTGAATGAAAAACTATTTGATTTTCTAATAATTGTATGCTTTAGAAAATTAAACGAAAAACAATTAAAGCGTGAAATAGTTATATTCTTGCAACTTATAATAAACTATAAAAAGTTTACTCACAAATTGTTGCAATTTTGTAAATAACAGAATGAGTCTTAAGTTAAGATTCTTAACAATAAAAGGTTGTTTGAGCTACAAATTTATTTGACATTCATTTCAACCATGCAGTTTCTAAACTGATTAAAAGATGGAGCATTTATTTGATTGTCTGTTCGAACTGTTTTACAAAGCTTTGTGGCATAAAGTTTAGGCTTAGATTTACGATTTAAAAAAAAGAGTTGATTGAGTAAAAATTCGTGGAATTTTTATCGAAAAATGTCTCGGGTACTATTAGTTTTATTAGTGCTATTCCTCATTTAATGTGTCAGAAATGTCTCAATTGTTTTATAAGAATAAAACTTCAATTAATTATTGAATTTCGTAATCGATTATAATTTTTATTAATGTTTTTGTCCTTAAATTCTACTTAACTTTCGCTGCGATTTCGAAGTTGTGTTTAAAATATCGATATCTATATAAATACTATATTAATATTATTTAATATGTTAAGCATTTATTGAAATAATTGTAAAGAATTCATGTCTTTGACGCCATTTATCCATCAAATCGGTAGAAATGTTTTAAAGTTTAATCTGGAATATAAACCTGAGATTAACAATGAGTTAAGGATAAAGAATTTCAATTTTGTCACAACTATTATATGGATTATTTCGTCTTAACTTTTACTTATTTCGTGAAAGTCATGTCGAAGACCCGTATTGAAGAAGTTGATCGAAAGGATCAGCTTCTCCTTGTTAAACTCCTTAGAAGTTAGTCGTTGTTTCTCAGAAACAGTTGGCATAAGTCACAAACATTTGCAACGCGGAAGACATGGAACAGTTTGAGAGAGAGTTTTGCCTCATTTGTTGTCCCCATTTTGGTGCCATTTATGGCATCCGTCACTCGATGCCAACACAAAAGTGGTCTCTGAGCTGAAGACGATCTGTTGCTTGAAATCATTTCACCATTAATTGAATGTAAGACAAAAAGAGTCAAAATTACATTCAATTCTGTTTTGATAACTCAACAGTTGAGCGAATCTTTTACTTTCAATAATTTTGGTTTTCTCTCTTACTTCTCAAAAGACTAATTATGTTATCAAATGATTGCAATAAATTTTCATTCTTATAAATATAATTCTGGTTTTCAATTGATATAGTTTTTGAGCCACGAATTTATTTCGATATGTTATACATTTGTTTGTTGTTTTCACACATATTCTGATGACTATTAAAATTAATTGGATTTCAAAAAGTGAGTCATTCATCAAAACTCACTTCAATATTAAAGAATTGGTTCTTAACATCAGTTTATTGTCTCAATTAAACTAAATTTAGAAATAAGAGGAACAGTCAGTGTTTTAATGCTTACTATTTGCCATATAACTGAATGCCTTATTGGGACGGAAACCCTATTTATAGAGCAGTGTTGTTCGGCGTCGCAAATGTTTTCTTGAACTCAAATGCATATTTCAGAGCCAAAGAGTCGAATGAGAAATTTGGCCGCTTTTGCGAACACCTCTTCATTTCTCTCTCTCTCTCTCTCTCTCTCTCTCTCTCTCTCTCTCTCTCTCTCTCTCTCCCCTTCTCCCTCTCCCTTCCTCTCCACTCATTTTTGTCTTGAACTTTGTTAACTGCGGTTTGTGTTGATGTGTGCATTGGAGACAACATGAGCTGTGAATTCACTTCAAGCATCTGAGGCCTCCTTTGAGCCGCCACTGAGAGAGACATTAGATCTGTTCACTACTCCTACAATCAGAGAAGTGCTCTTTACTGCGACCATTTTCCACATTTGCCGCATCTCTTTCTAATCTCATGAATTTTAATGTTGTTTTTCACAATTATTTTGGTTTTCAATTAACTTTAGAGCCATTAAATGGCAAATAATTCTCTCAGAATATTCTCTTTCATTCGATGAGTGTTTGTGTTCTGTGTCTCTGATTTGAGGAATATTTTTCCGTTAAATTATTTGTGTTTTCTTTTTTTCGTTTTTACAATTCATTAACTTTTATTGCTTTTCAATGAAATGTATGATTGCATCAAAACATTGAGTTTCCCAAACACTCGTCTCCGATGTTATATAAACACAGGTATGAAAATAGATTTGTTTGACTTTATATTCGCTCTTTTATGCCATAATTGTCAGTAATTTTATCGCATTCTCACAATAAACTACAAACACATGTGTTTTCATTTGAATTATTCAAACGATTTCAACAAATGAAGAATTTAAAGTGTTTACAGAGATGAAGATACAGTCGTTAATGAATGCTTTTGTCATTTTCCAGAATCACTTCAGCCAAATCAGTGCGATTCCAACGATACTTTAGCCTTTTAGGTCATAACTTCAGACAGTGATTGTTTGTCAGTCTCCGTACAAATTCAATACTTGTATTGTTTATATGGCACACAAATTATTACCATTACATGAGTTGATTGTAAAATGCAAAAAAGAGATGTGAATGTGATACCTGTGCCGATACTGGCGCCGAAAAGGACTAATCATAAGATTAGTAATGAGTTGAGGAAATTGATTATCAATAAACTCAACAGTGGTTTAAGAGTCAAAGAAGTCTCCGAAATGTTTGAAATTAAGCGCAAAACTGTCTCACATTTGTACTCAATTTACAAGAAGACAAATGTAATCAAATAATTTTTGAACAAATAAAAATTAATCATTAATTGTTGCCTGAGGTTATGACCTGAACGGCCAACCTGTTGTTGATAGAGACTGAAATTATTCTGGAAAATGACAAAAGCATTCATTAACAACTGTAATCTAGTTTTGAAACTCATTAAATTTTGTAATTTAAAAAATGAAAATAAAGTATGTAGGTAGATTTCTCATTTCTTTCAAAAAACGATCAAAATTTGAACAAAATAAAATTATGATCATGCTATTTTTTAATCTCACGTTCGCCACGGAATATTTTCATTGATTTATTATAAGTCGAGAAATGCCTTCTCTTCGATTAATTTTGAAATCGAGCAGAAAAATAAAAAATATTTCTTATACTCAACTCATTTAATATCATTAAAATCATGAAAAATGCAAAACTTCTGAACAAAAAAATTGAATGAGTATTGAATTTCTAATTTTAAAAAATTCAAATTATTTTATTGATGTAACACAGAATCCTTTGCTTGAAAAGTGTTAAATAATAAGGATAAATTGAAAATTATGAAATCAAAAGTTGTTTCATGCTACCTTAAATCAGAATGAACGCATACTATTAATAATGGTACTATTATATAGGTTGAAAGCGTACCTTTACATATAAAAGAGGTTCAATTTTACACAAATTAATTTTTTTTCAAAAACTAAAAATTATTTTTTTCTAATTTCTTTCTAATAATAGATATTATTTGAGGCTAATTATGGAGAGAATCAAAATTTAAAAATTCGACTCAAAACATGTTTTTTTGATTTTTTGAAAATTCTTCTTTCAATTTCACCTTGATGAAATCATTTTTTCGAATCGTGCTTTAAATCGTGATTTTTATGTGAATTATAATATCTTTTAAAAAAGTTTCCATAATTTTATATATTACGGTTCCCGAGTTACGAAACTTGTATTTGGCCTACTTTGGCGCCCCCTTGCCCCTATATAGATGGGGGGTAGGACTTCCCTGAAAGTTTCAAACGATATCAATTTTAATGGGAAATCGAGCACAACTTTGATCTCGATGATCTGGATCATAGTACACATTTGTATGGAGTTAATGTTTCGTCCCTTAAATAAACTATTTGTTTGACATTTAATACTATCAAACATTTAATAAACATTCAAATAATATGTAAATGAGTTTTAAATTTCGATCGCAAAATAAAGTCATTTAGTTGTCATTTGAATAAATCATTTTTTGCTCGATTACAAGGAATTGCATTCAATTATATTTATAAATAAATGAATAAACAACTATTCTTTTAATATATTTTTTAACACTTAATAGCATTTGTTGACTGATTATGAATCAACTGGAATATGAATGGCTTATAATAGTGAACATCATATATAATGAACTTTCCTTTATAATGAAGAACTTCTAAATCTACTTCAATAGACATTAATGTTAATAAAAGTGCTTATAATCAACATTCCTCTATAATGAACAGACTGTTCAATTCATTGGTTTTCATTATATAAGTATTCGAGTGTATTGTTCGACACTAAACACTAAAAATCAAATTCAATAAAAACAAAATCTTGTTTTGAATTCAATGAAATAGAAGCGATTTTTGGCTTAAAAACAGAAGTGATTCAGTCATTAATACTTTGATATCGGAAGTGAAAAAACAACCGAAGATATAATGAACTCTTTTGTCTCATCAGAATCTAATGTCTCGAATGAACTTTAAACTAGCACTTTTGGCACAGTATACAATTAAAAATAAACATTTTTGTCGTTATTGATTATCTAATGGTTGGGTGACTTTTTTCAGCTCACTTCGAGAAAAGCTCTTTTCAAAAATTGAAAAATTCAAATGTTTTGTTTTATTGAATAATTTGTTTTCTATGACATTTTTATGGTTTTATTCGGATAACATTAAACTAGAATTTTGATAAATGTATAAATGAGTAGTCGGAAGAAAATGTCAAAATTCTAGTCTAATGTTATCTGAATAAAATCATAAAAATGTCATAGAAAACAAATTATTCATTTTCTTTCGACTACTCATTTATACATTTGTTGATCAAAATGGTCTTAAATTTGTATATGTTTTACGATTGTTGCAATCGTTATGTTTTCTATTATACCAATCAGATATTATTTGAAAGACTCAATTAATTTAAGCGTATATTCTATTCTTCAATTACTTTAAATATATTTTAATTACATAAACAAAGCATATGCTTAATAAGGATGTAGAGCTCCGCCTGATATGAGATACATCCATACCAGAGTTGCATTGGTGCTCTTCAGCTCACAAATACGATTACATTTTTGTTCGTAATTCATATAATTATAATGTTATTTAGATTATTATTAAATTTTATGTTTCATACAAATTGACGGCTCTTATAGTCTTCAGTTGAAAGCCATAATTATTTGCATTTGTGAGCACTTTCCTAAATAAACGAGACTTTCTCTCAATTATGATATTTTACATCAAAAACTTATATTCTTTGAAAGTAAGATCAGTCAGAGCAGACCCCCCCCCCCTCCAAATATCTTTCTGTGGAAACAGAGTTCGATGAATTTAAACGAATTTTCACCTTAACAAAAAATAAGACAAAATAGTGGAATGGCTTTGGGCCACAATCAGTCGACTCAAATGTGTATTGCAATCACCAAAACGTGAGACTTAAAGCTCGTGAAACGGTAAACATAATGAATCACTTTCTCTATTCAGTTATGTTTTTATGAGAGTAAAAGCGATGGGCAATAGGTGTGGATGAATGTCAGGTTCATTTATTTGCGTTTATATTCCAGCACTAGAACCACATTATAAGTCTTTATATGAATAGCTTTTAACAGTTCTGTCGATAGACATGAGAACAAAGAAATTCTAATGTGATCTCTATTAATATATTACTGTATTATTAGATTATTTCTCATATAATCATATAATTAATGTTTACTTTCATCGCTGACTAAAACTTTGATGAATGCGTTCAACGTTTTAATGCATTCAATAATAATTGTGAAAAGAGAGAGAAATAGACTGAAAGATAAAAAGCGAAAACATTTGGTCGGCTTTTCATCCATTTGTTCCAATTATATACTGTTCGAGATTTCGTGAGACGTTATATGCGTTTCTTCACAAAAGGTCTCTGAGTTCAAGTTCATCGAAAAATCGATGTCAGTCTAACAAATGAGCCATTTTTGGTGGTCCTCTCAAATAATTATAAATGATTTTATATGATTTGTCTGTTATTGTTGTTATAGTGTTGGCCCGTATGGCGCGTACCGAACCATTATTTCTCTCTCTAAGTGCCCTATTTTGACGGACAGTACAATTTATTTTGATATATATTTATATTGAGCTGTCCTTACAGTCGTATATCATAATTATTGCAATTATTCTGATTCTTATCACACAATCTATTGGATTAAACAATATTTTGAATTAAGGCTTTGTTTAAACCATTATATGTGAGAGAAAACTGCAGTCAATAATAATTTTATTTTTATCTTTCTTTTCAATTATGCAAAACTCACTATTTTAGGCCCGAAACCCAAATCTGGTTTTTCTCATTCTTTGATTTATGGAAACAAATTACTCGCAATTTATTTGACTAAAGAATTTTTAAGACTTCGCACAAACGGTTTGTTTCTTCTTAAGACTGAATATTATATTTCGATTTCACCATTAATTCGCTTAATTAGTGTTGACTCAACATTTTTATAGTTTCTACAAAAAAAAGTTCAAACTCTAGTAACTTTTAGAATTTGGGGATCGATTTCTTTAAATATTGAACATTTAATGCTTCTCTCAGGAAATGATAGCATTCATCCTATTGTGCACTGATGTGAATAAGACGATAATAATGTTGTTTAGCGTAATTTGATTTAATCTGATGAGAGGTTCAGACAAATACATATATAATAGTTTGCATATTATCTGAAAGTAAAGCAAAATTATTCTCATTTTTATTGATAGTTATTATAAATAATAAATAAAAACATTTAATTTGCGATAAAACCCAAATTTGTGACAAAAATATTTAGTTTTTCTGATCAAAAGCTTTCAATTTTTTAAATAGTTTTCGGGTATTTTTAAATTATTGTCTTCTCTTAAATTTTTAAACTGAATTGTTTTGACTAAAAGCAAAAAACAACTGAAAGACTCCCGACTGGGATAACGACTGAATCTTTTTATTCATTCGAATCGGTTTTCAATTCACATTCATCTTAAGACGTGATAAGAAAGCGGTGTCTTCTCTGCTTTTGACACAAATGTTCGGCTCATTTCAAACAAAGTGTCCTTTTATTACTTCACTATTCAATTCGATTCAGTGTTTGCCCTCTCCTTTTCTCATCTATTTGAAGGACTTTTAGTTTGCAAGAATGTTCCCTCTCAACACTGTTAACATCCCCGTCAGCCCAATCACATCACACAGCCTTTGAACGAATCTTGTCTTAAAACTTTTGGTCATTTGTGAGTCAGTTGTGTGACGAAACACAACGCGACTCTCATTTAAAGTTATGTCTGTCCCGTTTGGGCCATCATTTCCTCGATATCTATTAGTTGTCTGATTCAGTAGATTCTGTTCCTTAATTGAGTTGAAAATACTTCATATGATATCCGGTGCGTTACGAGTGGCTCTCATTTATTACTTAAAGGAAGTTTCACTTATATAAAGCTGTGGTCATCTGATAATAACAGACGCGTGCAGTCGTACTCTGAGTTGGGCTCGAGTTACCTCTTCTTCGAGCATCAATTGCCAGATGGTCTGCGCCTTTCATCTAACGTTCGACACATTCGACACAATGGTATGAATGGATTGCAAATTGAAGTCATTATTGTTTGGGATTTAATGGCCGGCCATTCATTGTTGTGACAAATATGCGAAACGAGACTATTTTTGAGTCAGGGGTCTGTCAGAGGTGTTCACTCTCTCACACATTCCAAAGGAATGCCTCCAACCCTCTAAAATGGACACAAACCAAATTCATAGACTTTCGATAAATATACGACTCCTGTGTTTGAACTGTTTAGAGCTCGAGGTGTGGTTCGTCTCTATCAGCAAAAGATGTGAACAGATATTTTTGACCTCAAATCAATTGCCCGCCCCTTCACAACGCCATCGACTTTATGAACATATTTTGGTCAGAATAATGCTCAAGAGCCATTTATCGTGAAAATGTTGCCTTAATTATAAGCTTTATTTTCAATTATGTTTTTTTGTGGGAGAGTTCTGTTGTAATCAACTTTTGAGCCTTCGATGAGTTAACTGTTTTGCTATTAATTTGTTATACGTTTGTGTCGACCAAAAAACTAATCGATTTTCTCTGTTATAATCAACTGATTTGTTGCCCAAAAACCTACTGCAGTCTTATATCATGCTATTAGTGAGTCATTGCCTATCATTTACTGATTGTAATAAATGCTCTTAAGTCAGGCAAATATTAAAAGCGTTTTCCTAAAAGCTATTGTTTGTGATTATAATAATAATAGCGAAGTAGTGATCGAAACACAATATAAGCAGTCGATTGTTAACATAGTATCGACAATATAGTCGACTATAAAACTGGATTACCATATATTCTGTGCCTCAACTGATGATAAATATCTGTATTACACGTGCCGTTCGTATAAAAGTGGCGGTGAGACCGAAGCATAGCTAACATCTGCCTTTAGAGAGAGAGAGTTCGACTTATTTCCTGCCGCAAACTCGATGTGTTGTGCTTTGGACTAACTTTACTTTACTTTACTTTTGGGTTTTGTTTCGATGAGCACCACATAAGTGACGCTCTCTTCCAGCGTAATGTTGGCTAATATTGTCTCGGTTTTAGTGTTGGCTTCACTCAGTCTCGAATAGCCTGTGCTCTGCCTTCATAGAGTAGGTGTACCACAATTACAGTTGAATCGCAAACTCAGTTCTGTCTGATTAATAAACATTTTCTCATTTGGTGCGAGTGTTGTATAACACTGGCTGTCAATATGTTCATTAACACCACCACCAGATGTATGACAACTCGGATGAGAATTTCATTCCAGAAGTAGTCATATATTCAAATATAAAACACTTTTAGCAAACTTTTGCTCACATTTTCATAACGCGATTCACAGCAAATAATTTGCTGAAATTTAAAGCTCTGATGGAATATCAATGTGTCTGAGCGGTGGTGTCTAACGTCCATGTGCTTAGTGTACTGTTCTTCGTTCAATCTGGCCTAGCTCACTGTTTTAGCAATTCTGAGAAGTTGGCCTCTTCTGGGGATAACTCATATAAATTTCAAAGAGCGCTCTCGTATTCATTCTAAGCGCTTAAACGTTATGTTTTGCTTATAATCCACGCCTCAGTCTAACAGAAAGTGTATATAAATTATTATTTTTTGTGAATGTTTTACAAAGTTCTCGAAGTAATATAATAATAAAGGTGTGAGTGTAAGGTCTTTCCACTTTTGTCTACTTCATGGGTGGCTTATACTCCAAGAATTATGTCTACGATTAAGTGTTGCCAACAATTATTAGTTTTTTGGAGTCTCGGAACTGAATTAACAAAACGGATGCGAACTCTGGTTTTCCAATCATTTTTGCGCTGAATTTTTGTTTTTATACTTTGGATCCAAGTCTTGTTTTGGCACAAACCTTATCAACTGTCAGAGCAATGGTGTTGGGCTGTTGGACCAGCAGGAGATCCAGAAAACGCTGGAAGCCTGTGATAGTACGCAGTCCATCGCCTGACTGTCGGTGCTCTTGCCACCGAGGCATTTATAGCAACCGCGTCAGAGAGGTATGAGAATAGGGGTTTACCTTAAACTCCATGTATTCCTTTCCTTTATTTTTGTTTCTATTCCTTTCCTTCTATTTGTTATTCAAAATTTTTGCAATGTTTGCGATTTGGGACAGCAGTGAACAAAGTCTAAAGCACTCTGACTTTGCCTGTGTTTCTGGTGTCAGAAGCAAAAGACAGCACAGGGATGTGAAACTTATTAACATGAATACGACAAAATTGTACCCATTTTCAATACATAACTTGTAAGTTTTCTGATGGCATTTAGTTATTTGGGTGGTGCTGGTGTTGTGCTGGCCATCACCACCGCTGTAATACACTTTGATGGTTTCTCCACATGCAATCAGACGTTCCTCTCTTAAATAATAGTGAATTTGTACCAAAAATGCTTTGAAAGAAGAAATGGAGGCAAATATCTATTCGAAGCAATCGCTTAACGCTTTTCTTATTAATCATTAGATTTCTTTGTTTTCATCAATGATTGTCAACACATTTCGCCTAATATTCTGTTATATTCTGTTATATTCTGTTATACTTCTTAATGACAATATTGTTTCCATTTTTATGTTACGAAAGTCGATATAAATTAAATGTAGAAATCCTTTTGTAATCATTTGATTAATTAGAGTAAAACTGTTAATAATTGGGTTTTATCACACTTTCGACAGGTGTTGAAGGAAACCATTTGTTAATTTTGGTCACAAAAAACTCAATATCATTATAAACAAACCATCGATTGTCTAATTTTACAATTGATTTATTTCTCTCCATTTGTATGCATTATTGAAATTTTTGTAACAATTCTTTCTTCCATTAGTTAAAAATGATTGATGAAATCTCTCTCTCTCTCTCTCTCTCTCTCTCTCTCTCTCTCTCTCTCTCTCTCTCTCTCTATGCTTCCAACAGACTGATTATGGAATTAATAAACTCATAATACATGTATATCCGATGATATGTTACCTTGACTTCAATGCTTTGCTAAAAGCAGAAGTTTTAGCATTTATTAAGTATTCTAAACTGTGGTTTACATGAAAGACATTACAAAATTATTGTATAACCAGAGATACTTCGAGTAAAACTCCTGATAAATAAAAATATTTTAATGCATAATACGTGAGATATATACAAATTATTTATAATTCTGAGTTAAGGACAGGTGAAAAAATGCAACTTTAATTTGTAATATTCTTCGATCAAAATCACTCTTTTCTTGTTTATGTCTATCACTTAAAGTTAGGAATTTTTGTCTCTTATGAAAAAAAACTCAATTTTTAACTCGTTTTTATTTTCTCATAACTCGTTTGAGTATTAGATTTCGGAAATCAATACAAACTCAGGAAAAGTGATATTTGATAATAAAGTGTAATATCTTATATCTGATTTCTTTCTGACATTAAAACTTTTCATTTGCCCTTTTAATGTGATTAATGTCTAAATCTTTTCTAAAGATTTTTCATTTTTACATGTATCTAAACATTTGCATTATTTTTAGCGACAAACTGATTGTTGAAGCAATCAATGGTCTTACGGTCGAAAACGGAATTCCGTTATTATGTCCTTCTTTACAAATGATTTCGAAATATTTTCAAATTTCCTAAATTTTAAACAAATTCATGAATATTTAGTGAATATTTTTTGCCTAATGATTGCATTCAAGTTTGGGCTCAAATTAGATTTTTTCGCTTACATTTACGCAAATGTATATTATTTATGATAAATACAGGAATTCATTTCGAAACAGTAATAAATTTCAAACTACTTATTCATTAATTCAATTGTGATTAATGGCGAACTTCAATGGTAGCTTAAAATTCAAAGATTTATCTAGTTAGTAATTACTTTTTATCCTAATCAGAATATTCATCAAAAAGCAAAATCAATTTCATCTTTGAATCCTGAAATTATCAATGAATTTATCATTCAATTAAAGCTAATTTAATATTATTATAATAATTATACGCTATTTGTGCCCAAAATAATTGAATTTAAAATGCATTCATTCATATTATTCTCAAATTGAAAATATTTGGCAAAACATTAAACTCTATGCGTAGGAGAAAACAGAAAAAATGAATAAATAAAAATATAGAACATTCGTTGACTTTTGACTCGAGGCAATTATAGACCATCGACTCAATACTGAAACATAATTCTCGATTTATTATTATATTTTAAACAAGAATTTGATTTAAAGAAGTTTTAGAAAAGAATTGAGTTGTTATTCAATTGAATTGCTGGCTGTAAAAGACAAGTCTCAGACTTACAGACATGTAGTGAATAGCACTGAACGGACCATTTAAAGTACATGAGTTTCACTTTGAGCTTCACTTCTGTGCTTCCATTACATTACTTCTGAGCTTTTTTTCCGTTGCCTTTATTGGCGATCAAAGCAATCAAATTGTGAAATGAGATAAACCAGACATAAATTCCTTATTGAATTGGATTTACGTAAAAACTGAATTCAAGTCTGTCGATAAGCTTTTGTGAATTTTCAATGTATTGCAGATCACTATTGATTGAGTGATTTGTTTTTCTTTATCTAATTTTCTCTGTTGATAGCATTTGACTCGAATTCTGTCAAATGTTTTTGCCATTAAATTTTGATGTATTAGCAAAATATAAACACATTTTCAATACAAAAATTCAATTTTCCCAAAACATAAGTTTTTATAGATTTTCTGACTCATTAAAAACGATGTTTTTGGGCGTAAATTGTGATTATTTTCGAGTATTTCGACGTAGAAGTCATAAAATGGGTTTTGATTGAACAGATTTTGTTATTACCGAGGGCACACAAAATTGATTTTACAATTTTTAGAAAATATTCTCGTTTTTCAATTAAGTCTTTGAGACTATTTGTCATTCTATATATCCGTAATGATAAGAATCAGACCAATAAAAAATATAGTCAACCAAATGAATAATTTAGTAATTTTTCAAATGAGTCGCCTCTAAATCCTACGGATTATTTCATTCCTAAGCATATAATATATGAGTCTTTCTATTTATATTCAATTTTTATATGAATGGAGTCAGATCTGGTAATAATCATCATTGATCAATGATCAGTGTAATTTTGTTTAAATAATTCTCTGTATCGACTAAAACGTAATAATAAGTTGAATATATTCCAGGAATAATATCACTTATTTTCAATTATATTTTAAAGGCTAATAAAATTTTAATGAGACCACGATTTTGCAAAAATCTAACTTATCTAACATTTGGTGCATTGAATGTCATGTCATGTCATGGCTTTTCAATTAGCTGTGTATCCAATAAATGTCAACTCAAGTGATGCAAAAAAAAGTGTCTGATATGTACACAACTGAATGTCTGACAAAATTCTTGATCGTTTGGATTGTTGTCTATTTCTAGAGAAGTCTTGTGTCGTATGTTTTGCAATGTTTTATATGTTATAAACCGCTACTAATCAATGAATCGTTTGAATTGGGTTTTACTAACGACTCGTGTAAATGTCACCAAAAAATGTTTGAAAATCTAAACAATTCTTTACTATACTGTCAAACACTTATTCATTTCACAGGAAACTGATCTAAAAGTCGAACCAAAACCTGAGAGTCAAACAAATTACGAATCAAAAACACTTTCAGCTGCAGTTCAAACAAATGAAAGTCAAACCCAAACGGTTTTGGTAAGGATTTCAATCAATTAATTTAATTCATCATTAATTCAAAAGGATTTTACATCAAACGAAAGCCTAGTATTGGATTTCACTTTCAAACAGTGATTATATTTTGTATATTTTTACTGTCAAACCATTAGAGAGATTAAAACATTAGTTTTTAATCAGTAATATATTTGCAATTTTTATCGATTGCATAAAGTTATCTCTTCGTTGAATATTATAATCCAGGAATACCCAAAACTGAGGGTAAGAATTAAATAACTCATAAAACAAGCCTGAACAGTTTACTTTTTACCGTGGTGGTTGACGTCAAGCTAGGAGTAAAGATAGGTCTTGTTCAAAATAAAAGCTTTAGGAATTAAGAAGTACTGCTCATCCTAGGCATTTGTGTTATTTCTAATATTCATAATAAATAATATTTTTTATCTCGAAATCATTTATCAAAATCTATGCAAAGATTAATGAATAACAACAATAACGAAGATTTGCCAGAATTACATTGATTGCCATAACGATATATTTGTATTGAAATAGTTATCGTTTACATTTCACTTGACTTTCGTTCAAATTGTAAAAGGCTTTCATTAACGTTGAGCCTATACTTTGAGTCCAATTTTAATTAAAGCAAAGAAAAATTATGTCGTTTTAATGGCTTCAATAAACTATTGAACAAAATTTTAATCAAAATTTCTTTTATTTATGGCATTAAAAAGTTATTTTACGTTTTCATCATTTGATGATTACTTTGATATATAGAGTGAAGAAATTTATGAAATTATTATTAAATTATAGTTTAATGACAACTATTAAGAAGATTCATATCTGATATGAGAGAAAATTTGATTTTTTTATAGAATTTGAAGACATTTTTTTAAGAAATAGAGAAAATTGAGTCGACATTATTAAATTTCGGTTCTTGCTTGTTTGAGAATATTTCCATAATAACTATTTGTGGTCATATTATGCAAAATAAACAGAATTCGATTCTGAACTCTATTACACCAAATATTTATTCAAAAAATGGGTAAATTGAAGTTTACTCATGAGTTAAGCTTACTTTCGAAAGGAACTGTCATATATGAGCTCTATTTAACAATAAGCAAAGACTGTTTCATTTGGCAGAACGCCATTCGGTGCTCTCCAACAGATTTAATGCATTTTTATCTTTATTTATGGAAGAGATTCGTTAATTATAATCACAAGTCTATAAGAAGTCATACATAGTATTAATGTCTTCCGAGTACTGAACAAATTGTTGAGTGAGTTATGGAGTTGGGTCATTTGAAAAACATTCTTCTATTATGTCGTTTGATTTATAACCGTATCCAAAAACATTTACTCTGTCCCATTGCAAGCCTAAAGGTCCCAATTTTAATAAACTGAACTTTTTTCTCTTCCTCCTAACAAAGTCTTTACTCGAGGCCACCCACTTCTAAATGCATGTGATTCTAGTGTACAGCGATTGTCAGTAAGACATTGTATACTCGATTAAAGCGGCGAAATGTTGACTTCCTTATGAGAGTTTACCTCAATTTGTTTCAGACAAATGTATTGCAAATCAATTGCATTTAGAAAAACAAATTTTTTGAGACTTATATAAACAATCAAAACACGACTTAAATTGAAATAAATAAATAAATTCCGATATAAGTAAAGAGCGATATATTCTTAAATTTAAGTCAAAGCTTTCGTCTGAAGAATCCTTTGATGAATAATATAAACATTTGCTTTAAAGTCATCACAAAAATTTGCAAATTCCTTAAAAATCCAATTTTCAGTTCTATTAATATATTCGTGTATTTGTCTATTTTTATAATTCAACCGGAATTCCTGAATACTGTCTGACAAGAACTGAACAAAATATACCGTCGATCCAAATAATGCGAAGAAATAAATATTGAGATCACTTCTGTCCAGAAATCAAAAATAAATATTTTCGTTCCGGAGATTGCGATTGCGGTTCAAGTTTTGCACATTTAGGGAAAACTTCTCATTTATATTAAAGAAAACAAAATGAAATTTATTATATCTATAATAAGAGCGATATTTTCAAAGATCTCGAGTTTACATAATTTACGATATGCTAGGACTCTCTGATTAGATATAATATAAGACTCGAGTACTTCTCACTCGTCAACAAATTTCAGATATAATTCTCTCCGATATTATTACCAAAGTTTTACGGATAAGAATTACTGCATTTCTAGCATTTATTTCAAAAGCGGTGATAAAATATATTTTGTTAAACTCATCTATTAATGTATAATATCTATATAACACATATTTTAAATTTGAAACAATTTTAAACTATCGTCGACCTATTGCAAGATTGATAACCATTGACTCATTTCATTGACTTCTTATCTCCACTTATGATCGAAGAAATCAGTAAAACATTAATGTTTTTCTTCTGTCGGAAAAATAGTCTCTTTATAAAAAAAAGTGCATAAAATTGTCTAAAAAATGATTTATTTTTGATTTCAGTGATATTTTTAATGAAGAGATTGATTGATGAAAATATAATAACTTTTGCAATGAAATCACATTTTTCAAAAACATTTTATTAATTACATCTCAACTTTTATGTGCAGAATAACGAGTCATTACTGTCACCATATTCTTCGAGTTCTTATCATTGTTCTGATCAAAATTCAGCGAAACATTTACTTAACGACAAGCGATCGATTCGAACGATTAATATCACAGAAAAATCATTTTCTTCTCAACCCTTCGTTATGGATATCACATACGTTACCGAACGTATTATCGGTAAGACTATTACCAAATTTTATCATTATTATAACTAATGACCCTGAGCCACACCTCTAATTTATTGTCGAGCCAGATAGTCAATCCTTAACTATTAAGTAATTTGACATGTTCCAATGAAAGTTTTTCACTTTAACCCTTGCTAAGTTTCTGTTGATGATTAGTTATGAATCCCTGTTAATCTCATTTATGTTGAAATTTCAAAGCGCTCTCGTTTCCCGATTCGGGAACGTCGGGCACATACCGAGCAAACCTCAAAGAAGTGGTTCAAATGCTGCGAACCAAACATAAGAGCAAATACATGGTTTTCAACTTAAGTGAAAGACGACATGACTTAATCAAATTGAATCCTAATATCTGTGAGTTTGGTTGGCCACCAAAGTTGGCCCCACCGCTAGAAAGGCTGTGCTCTATTTGTAAAGCTATCGATTCTTGGCTAACGTGCGACAGTCAACACGTGGCTGTCCTTCATTCAAAAGGTGACAATGGAAGGACAGGTGTTGTGATCGCATCATTCATGCATTATACCAACATATGTGCCACCGCTGACCAGGCGCTCGACCGGTTTGCTATGAAGCGCTTCTACGACGACAAATTAGATCACTTCATGCAACCCTCACAAAAAAGGTAGATTTCATTTGACCTGTTCTTATCCGAAACTAACCTGACTTCAAATTATTTCAAAGATATGTTCACTACTTCTCTGGACTGCTTTCTGGTGGAATCAGAATGAATAATAACCCACTATTTCTTCACCACATTATTATACACGGAATTCCTAACTATGATCAAAGGGGTGGTTGTCGTCCATTCCTTAAGATATATCAGGGAATGCAAGCCATTCATACGACTGGCATATATTCTGTGTCTGACAATAGGGCCAAAAGAATTATGATTTATCTGAAGCCAAGTCTTCAACTGAGAGGCGATATTTTAATCAAGTGCTACCATCGAAGGCAGAGCCCTCCCGGAAGAGTGTCCATATTTAGAATCCAATTCCATACCTGTACTCTAGAACAGGACCGCCTGGTGTTCAACAAGGATGAGTTGGAAGACGCAAATAATGACTCGCGTTTCCCTAACGATGGCTTTATTGAGATTCTGTTCAACACTTTCAATGATTATCGGCCACAAAATGGATCAGTCAGTGATGCCGTTACACCTGTTAGTGACGAAGGAGTTCACGACTCAATACTCAAATGGGATTCATTTGAAAACTTTGATTTGACGCCAGAAGACAAGTCTGACCCCGATTTGGATGAATTTGCGCGACATCTAAACAATCCGTCCCATACTTATGGTCCGATTGATGGAAGTCTTTACGCAACTGTTGCCAAAAGTGGAAGTAAGAAATCTCCGGTGACTTTCTCCATACCCAACAATGGGAACGCTGACAACGCCAGTGATGACGGCCCCCACACTATAAGCATCGATTCAGGCATATCATCGACGGTGTCGGCTAATCCTCATCAACATAATCCCTCCCATGCAGTCCATACAAATGGTAGCTCAAGTGGATATCCATCGCCTATCAATGTTGAGGTAGAAGTGCATCACCAAAACGGTGACGACAGGTCCCACAACAGACCTACTACTCAAGAACAGGAAGCATTAGATGAGCTCTTGAGTGGAATGTTGGAGCAAATCCAAACTCTACCAGATCATCCTGGAACTACTCTTCGTAAATCTAGTTCAGCAACAACTCAACCCTCATCTCCCGGTGTCAGCCATTATTCTTCAGTCACTCGATCGCCAACCGCTCCAATTGTGAGCCAACGACAGAGTGAATACAGTTCCCCAAAATCAATGTTTAATGGGAGCGGACATCCACTCGGAGGTCAAACTACTAGTCCTGACGTAATCCAAACCCGTTTCTTAACCAAACCTATATCTCAGAGCAGTGATGACTATAAAAAACCATTCAGGAGTCCGCCGGGTAGTCAACCATTCTCGTATGGAGTTCCCGTCAACTCCCCTGCACTTCAAAGAAGAAGAGTTTTCTCTGAATCGACGGCTTATGTCACCGAAAATATAGTCCCAAAAGCAGTCGAAAATGATTCGAGAGATGCCGACGACGTATTCAGTGATTACGCCTCTTCTTCATACCAGGACACTTTTAGTGAAGATGGAACAACACTAACTTGGCTCCAAAGACAACAGCAAAAACTTAAGACCAAGCACGAGGGCAAATCTATGCGGGAAAGGCATTGGAAGGAACAAAGGCTCATGGAGGAATTAAAAAGTGTGGCCAAAAGAATCCCTTCCGAGGATTCATCGCGAGAATCATCCCCTCCTTATTCACAGCCCCTTCACATCAATACATCGAATGGAAAGAATTATAGGGGAAGTACTCCATCGTCTCCTTATATACCGGCGCGAACTTCTAGCAAAAATGTTTGGCAAACTCCTAGTCGTCCGGTTCAGCGCCAGAAGTCCGATAATTCATATGATAGGGAGCGACCATTCGTCGCAGTTAAACGCGCCCATCAAGAGGCCAAACAGGAAATGTCGAGCACCCGAACCACTCCACAACAAATTGCCGCTTCCTCTTCACTTTATGGAAGTGTTTATCCGTATAATCAGCATCACGTTTATATGCCTAATGCAAGGGATGGCCTTCTAATGAAGACTGAAGCCGTGGATGAAGTGGACTCTGTGCGGCCCAAACACTCTACTCCTTCTTATAAAGTAATTATTCTATTAATTATTATTTTAGTTAATTTTCAATCAAATATTACTATTTAGAGCGCAGCCGTTGAAGCCCCGACTTCATGGTCGCCATCATTTGTAAGTAGTAGTAGTCCCAACTCTGATAGGCCGGAAACCCCAGGTTTTCCTCTAACTCCTGGCACACCATACATAAATCAACAATCAAGAAGTCCACCGCTTCAAAGGTAAGAACTTTTTAAGATTTATGCAATTTTATAGTCTTTTATATTTGTGTCCTATTATTGAATAAAAGACAACACATT
Organism: Edwardzetes edwardsi; assembly: GCA_034693445.1. Taxonomy (NCBI): domain Eukaryota; kingdom Metazoa; phylum Arthropoda; class Arachnida; order Sarcoptiformes; family Ceratozetidae; genus Edwardzetes; species Edwardzetes edwardsi. The sequence continues at coordinate 20,473 of JAQFXL010000367.1, forward strand.
TAACGCCTAATATTTAAATGTAATTCTTTTGCTATTTTTATTCAACGCTCTCTAAAAAAAGTCATTCGTTTTATGCCAAGCGTACAATCCTTCAGAATAATTATATCGGTTGGGCCAACAGTCCCTTGTATTGTAGGTGTGGTGTGGATGGGTACGCATTAATCAATTACTAACTTTTCATTGAAAACCTAAAAACTTGAATTTCAATCAATTGTTGTCTTGTTTTTTGCATTTGTGTCTCATTTTTGTTGTTTAATAATTTGTGTTTCGTTTAAACAACTTTTTGATTAAATCTTATTTTCAATGTATTTTTGGAATTATAGGAAAGGAGCGCAGAGTCCTACACACTCTACAGGACATAATCGGGACTCAGAGCCAGGCTCACCTGGAGGCTCTATATATTATGGACAGTCGCAAAGGTCGAGTTTGTTATCAATTAACGATTCGGAAGTGATAACTCAACATCCAGTGTTTGTGCGAGACACTTCTACCTATTGGTACAAACCCAATATTTCTCGAGAAGAAGGTTTGTCTACTTTATGGCAATTCATTGAATTAATGATTAATTAATTTTTGATCTAAATTTCAGCCATAATTATGTTGAGAGACAAACAGAGCGGCACTTTTGTGGTACGCGATAGTCACTCATTTCCGGGTGCTTTTGGTTTGGCGCTTAAGGTCGCGACTCCGCCACCCAATGTCCAAATAAAAACAGGTTTGTCTGGCATTTATGGTCTTCTCGTTTGGGATAAGATTTTCTAAAATTCAATTACTAATAAATTAGGGGACACTTCAAGCGAACTGGTGCGCCATTTCTTAATCGAGCCCACTAATAAAGGGGTTAGGCTAAAAGGCTGTCCTAATGAACCTACTTTTGGAAGTTTATCAGCACTAGTGTATCAACACTCGGTCACACCGATGGCTCTTCCCTGTAAATTGATTATACCAGATTCTGATCCAACGGGAGAACTATCAGTGGATTCATTGATGAATAGTCTGACGAATGACTCGCCGGCGATCATCCTATCGGAAGGCGCCGCCTGTAATGTATTCTATTTAGTGACTGTTGATATGGAATCCCTGACTGGACCCCAAGCAGTGCGCAAAGCTATCAATGAATTGATGGCAATGAGACCACAGCCGATGCCAACTGTCGTTCACTTCAAAGTCTCATCCAAAGGGGTGACTCTTACGGACAACACTCACAGGTATTCTTATTTCCAACTATTAGTTGATTCTCATTGTGATTACCATTTGTTTTAGACTCTTCTTCCGACGTCACTATCCTCTCAGTTCTGTAAGTTTTTGTGGTATAGATCCTGACTGTCGAAAGTGGAAACACCAATTCGAAGGAATACCTTTACCGTCTGGGGAATGGTATGTTCTTTGATATTAGCATTTTAAATGACAATTGAAATTTATTTTTTGTTTTTAGTATATGTTTTGGATTCGTTGCGCGTAAGACCGGTAGCAAAACCGACAATCAGTGCCATGTATTCGCTGAATACGATGCCGACCAACCGGCCTCTGCTATCGTCAACTTTGTCAACAAAGTTATGGCAACAAATCCATCCCAACAGCAAAAGACTAATCTGTTGTAGAAAACTAACGATTTTCTTGGAATTGAAAGCACAGAATTGAAGAGTGACTGGAATAGAGTGGACACTCTTCAAAGTGCACCTGAAGTTTATGTCAATTGTGGCGAAGACAACCCAAACAATCAAAACCACAGAAAGTGCCTAATATTCAGACAAAAGTTGATTTTCGTCAACATTTTACTAAATATATATATTATATAAATATTAAACACATTTAATAATATCGTTATATATTAGAAAATATGTGATTTAATATATAATGTAATTTAACTCTCATTTTAATTCATTTCAATTATGTTTGTATTAAAACACAACTTAAATATTCATTTCTTTTGAAATTTGTTTATTCAAATTATTCTTCAAAAGTTGTTTCGAAACTCTTTTGTTTGTCATTTAAATTAATTTTTTGCTAGAATTTTGTTGATATTTATCAGAAATTTCTTCGAATAACGTCTTTGTTCTTCAATTCTAACTTTTTTTTGTTAAATTTTTCGATTAATTAACAAAAACGATATTTTATGTGAGAGTTGTGACAAATATCTCTCTTCTAGTCATTAAATAAATAACAAGTATTTCAAATAAAATCTTTATACTCTTATATG
>JAQFXL010000368.1:0-22656 GCA_034693445.1 Edwardzetes edwardsi
CTTTTGTCCAACAAATTAATGGCTGAGAATTCAAAAATATTGTATTCATAAAGATTTTAATAAAGAGTGCCTTCAATTAGTCTTTTGCAAAAAGATTTTTATTTTGTTTTCGATTGTTTCGCGTGCGGTCAGAGTTTGACCGTTACGTCAGAGTAGAGCTGAACAATCAATTTGGATTTGGTTTTGCTGAGTCGATCGAAACCGCGGTTTTTATGAATTATTTAACAAAAATATTGAAAATTTTCCCTTCAGTTGACATAAAGTAACAAAATTTATGCAGTCGAATGCCATTATAACGAACAACTTCTAGATTTATAGATCTTCATTATAGAGGAGAGTTCATTATAGAGGACATTGTATTGAAAACACATTCAAATAATCATTTTTAAATGACATTATATTAAGATTTCACATGAAATACTGATATTTATTGCAAATAATCAGCTATTTTCCACTCTTCAATAGATTTGAGTGAATTTTGAATTATTTTTCTCAGAATTTTGTTTTACAGTTTTGTGAAATTTATTGTTCGTTATAAAGGAGTAGTTTTAGTACTGTTTTCTATTAGAGTGGTCTACACATAGCGCTCATTATAGAGGAAACAAATATTCACTATAAGGGATCATTTTTAACATTAATGTCTATTGAAGTGGCGCTGGCAGGATTTGGAACCTAGAAGTTATTCGGTATAAAAACGAATTCATTATATAGGGCAGCGAGCACTACTGTTCATTATAGTGGCACTCGACTGTACAGTGCCAAAATAAATATCAGTCTCGCAGATCTCTGTGTGATATCAAATCAAAGGTTTTTTTCATAGATTTAATTGAATTCATTGCGGATTAGGTTTCAAAAGGGGTTTCAATTCGATCGGTTTCTAAACAAATCTAAAATTCAGTTCGCGTTCAGATTCTTATTGTTCAACGGTTTTCATTCAAAAATAAAAATCTTTTTGCAAAAGACTACCTTCAATATAGGTATCCATTATCTCAAGCTTTGAATTCAGTTTTAATATAACCTTTGTTTCGATTTTCTCTAATTTGTTTGAATTCAACCATCAATTGATTCGTTAAATTGTTTGCACAAAACAGCGAATGACCCAAATTTTTCCTTTAATTTTTGAATTCTCATTAATTTAAATGACTTGAGAACTGATTCGACAAAATGTAATCATATGAAGGGTTAGACTATACTTATACTCAAATATAACTCAAAACGGAAAATAAAATATAAGGCAATCGAATATTCGTTCATTTAATTCATATGTGAGACAAATAGAAATACATTTATTGGATATTGATTTGAGTCTAATCTAAATTCAGAACAAGAGATGAAAAACTCTTTCACTCTTTAATTCTGTTGAACTGTTTTTGTCTGCTATCCAAACATTGGTTCGTTTGTTCGCCTATTTTTTTGGGGCCCAGACTTGTGATGAGGTTATCGATTGTAAACAATTGATTCTCAAAACAAGGAGTTCCCACAATTCGTTTTCCCCTAAGTTTGAAGGCGTAAGGAAGGAGAGGCGGCTTTCGAACGAAAACACCTCTGCCTTCAGGAGTGAATGCCCTCAAAATACATTTGGTGTCGGGACCGGCAGTGACTGAAACCCAACCAGCATTTGATAAGACAATGTCAGCGCAACTTTCATTCCAATTGACTGTTTCTAATTCAAATTCTTTGGGAATCATTTGTGGCCAATGTTGGGTCCTCTCTGGTCCGCCGATCGGTACACCTAACAGATCAGTTCCCAAATATGTTTGATAGAATCGATTGGCTTCTTCTGTGTGCACCACATGTATGGGCAGATAATGTGAGGCAAAGACAGTGAACCAGACTTGTTGTCGGGCGTGACTTAAATCAATTCGAGCCAAACCTCCAATGAATAGACTTTGAAGGGGTCGTAATGAGAAAGTCCTCGGAGTAATGATTTCCCGCGGAATCGTTCGGAGTAGCTCTTCGGTAGTTAATAGAGTTAAGATCTGATCCTTATATATGGTTCCCGGAGTGTCGCAGAAAAAGTCACAGTCCCTGAAGTATTTGCTTTTTGGGTCAAACGGTTGTGGCGATTGTGGTTTCCGAGCAAAGGGATGACCGCTCTGAACACTAAACGGCACTTCACTTCTGAAAGTCATACCTATTCGAGAGGAAAGGGTTGCATAACGACTGTCACCAGTTTTTTTGTATAAACTCTTTTTGAGGTTCCATTCTTTCACATCATTTCTTTGGTCGAATTCAAGTCTATTGAGACGAAGCTGTAGTTCCCATCCGGTCGGCTCTCTTACAGGAAATTTGATGAGATTGAGTGTAGTTCCCGGCCACACAGAAGTCGTGGCTCTACTGATAAGGTCTACGTCTCGGAGTTTACATAAATCCGATTGCATTAAAGTATTGAAAAGAGTAGACTTTCCAACATTAGTGCATCCGATTAAATACAAGTCCTCCCCTTTCTGTCGGTCTCTCAAAAGTTTAGTGATGAGACTCTCGACTCCCCAACCAGTTTTGGCACTAATAAGACTGACGTCCATCACTCGCGCACTTCTGTCGATACCAATCGATTGCAAAGATTTTTTTAGCGAAAACAAAGCCCTTTCCAGATATGACTCATTGTCTTTTGGCAAGAGATCCACTTTATTGCCCACAATATGTAGTTTATGATCAGAACCAATAAGATTGATGATACCTGGCCATACACTGCAGGGAAAGTCCAACATATCGATCATAATTATAACCATTGCTTTTCTATTGTGAATCCGTGCAATCAGTTCCGGGTAGTGATCAGACTTGACATTTACATTAAGGGCGACATTAAAATGCGATAAATATTCACATCTCTGACACTTCTCTTCTTTGAGCTGTTGTTTGTTAAGAGTTTTAAATCTTTCTGATGGCATATATCCAGGAATATTGGAAGCGCTGCAATGCAGTCGAGCCCCACAACCATTGCACTCGACCTGAGAAGGCTCTACATTTGGATCACAGGTCCCATAGTTTCTATTCGATCAAAGTGTTAGTAAATCGTAAGAATGGCAGTCAATATATACCTCAACCAAAACTGGTCTCTCCAGCCCTCGATCTCTGCCTCGTATTCTTCAGTTTTTATTGGGTTTAGAGAAGCGGCCAAATATTGCATTAAGTGGTGGTGTTTCAGATAGTCTTCATATTCGGTATCAATGAGTCCACTTTGAAGTCGAGGTTTGTCTTTCTCTTCCGTCGAATCATTGTTTTGAATATTTTGTTTTTCCTTCAAATATGAGACCAATTGGTACGGAAACTGAAGAACTTTTTTATTTGATTCCAAATCCAATTCATTAGTTCCGTTGAAAAATATTTGTTTAGATTTGAGATAAATGTCGTAGACTTCCGGCCATTCCTTTCGAACTCTGTCTAAATTATTTTCGATGAAAATTCTGAGCGAAACCGGAATCGTCTCATATAAACCCGTTTCCGATATTTCAAGTCTGTTGTTAAGTCTGAAGGAAGCCTTTCTCATGACATGAGTCCAAAAGCGAGGCATTTGTCCGTCTCCTAAACCAGTCAATGAAACGGGAAGTGGAAGAAGTCTTCGCGTTCTTCTGATTAGTTGTGTTTTTCGCCATTCAGTCAATTGTGGAAACGTTTCTCTTCCGAGAATATCAACGGTTATCGATGTCTTGTATTTACCGCTCTTTGGATCGATTAAACTGATTGGAGACTCAAAAATAGGCAAAGATTTGGTTTTTTTGTCCACTAAATACTGTTTTTTCAAACGCATTATAAGTTTATGCTGTGCCACAGATTGACGGGAATGTCGTCTCTGAACAAAATTATGGCCAACTTTGACACTTGAGTTAAAAATTTTTAAACTGCTTTGAGATAAAAATATTTGCATTTTGTCTGCAATTGTCATATGTTTACTAAAAATCGGCTAAAATGTTGAGAGAATCGGCTCTCAATTGAATTCAAAACAAATGATACGATCGATGACTACAACGACTCAAAGCGGAGAATACAATAAACTTCAATAAAGTTTTATTCTTTGATCAGAACTTCTGTTTGAGAACTCTATTACAGTATTATATATTGCAGGAGAAATATATATTAAATCAAATTAAACTGATTGCTAGGGGAGGGTTGCATTGACGCCTATTTTCATCATGGTGAAAATATAATGATCACGGGACTTTAAGTTTGGGAGCAGGAAGGCTTCAAAGTGAGACAAAATTTGCTATTAAAATAAGCATGGTACTCATCAATGTTTCAACATATTTCAATGCTTGATATAAATGGAATTAGTCTAAATGGTTGAGATCATTGACTCAACCAATTTAATGTTCAACTATTGATTGAGTGATGCATTAAATACATGAAACTTTTGGCTAATCTATTGGCAGTATTTTGAGTTAAAATTTTTAACACAATTTTGGATATTTGTGATGAACTCAAATGAAATATACATTCAGTCTATTTAATAGTCTATTATTTTATTCAATAATTTCTGAATCATTGACTTTTCAAATGTTAGTAACTTTGAGAGAAATATCATTTATTTGATACTTAATATTGTTTTTGATAATAATTATCAATTAATACAATTTCTGTATTCAATTATTTCTAAGGATTCACACATTGATAAGATTTGAACTGAAAATTCAGCAAATTTTACATCGATTAGTCCAGTTGTCTATAAACTGTTTGCTATAAATTGTTGTTAAATCATAAATAAAGAATTGACTGAACTTTTCTATCAAAAAAAAATATTGAATAAAAATTAAAATAAGGGCTTTGATTGATACTATAATTCAAAGTTTATTATATTGGAGGCAATATTCCAGCCCTGGTTTCCCCGAATATTATTCAAAAGGAAAAGTTATTTAAATTTTGACACTTTATTGTTATTTAAAACGATTTATTCAATCACTTTATTCATTCGTTTGTGAAATTAAAAATTTTCTGAACTGTGAGTCAAATAATTTCCAATTCATTCGTTCGCCTTAATTGAAAACTATTTTCAAACTGTTTCGGATCAGTCTGTGACGAGAAATGAATAGGTATTGGATTTTATTTTAAAATAGACTTTTATTATGACTTTTATAATATTCAGTACTTATTAGTAAATCTTTACTAATAATGAGTTTAATCAACCAAATTGACAAATTGCGCGTCAATTTTAAATGCTTATTTAAGTTTCACCAAGTTAGAAAATTCATTCATTTATTCAAACTTGCATGATATGCAATTGAATGATTAGTTTTTAGGAATAGGAATGTTCAAGATCCGCGTCATAAGAAGCCTTATTTGAGAGGGTTTGTCAATTTTTTCAAAGTCAAAATGCAAGGGCTAAATATCGGCCATTTTGCTCTATATTTCGGTTAAATTCAGTTTAAATCCAGTTTTTACGCTCAATCACCTAAAACGGCTGACAAAATCTTTTAGCTTGGTTATCAATAAAGTTGAATGCTGTTTGTTATAAAATGCTAACATTAACATTAACTTGATACCTTTTGTATAAATTCTTGAATTAAGACACACACACACACACACACACACACACACACACACAAACACACACACACACACACACACACAGAGAGAGAGAGAAAGAGAGAGAGAGAGAAAGAGAGAGAAAGAGAGAGAGAGAGAGACTTTCAAACTTTTTCATGAGGTTCGGGAATAATTTTGTTTTGTGTAATATTTTTTATGAAAATGTAAATGAAATTCATTTCTTATTCTAAAAATTGTTGACATCTGAGAGACGGAAAATTGATGTCAAGGCTCTACCAGTGCTGACTGCAGTCATATGTGTGCTCTTAAAACAACTTTCACTTTATATCGAAGCGTTTTTTATCTTTCGATAAAAAAATTCGAACACAAGTCTGGCATTAACTCCAGTGTTTCACTTGTGTTCACTGGATTATCAATTGAGAAAGTTTAATTACGCCATTAGTGTGATATTGCTCTTGTTACTTTAACTACTATTATTAATAGTCTAAAAACTAGATATGAATTTCCATTAAACTAAAGGTGTGAATAAATTTTATGTAAATCGAAACCATCTGTATTTTCGGTATTGATTACAATTATTGTATTATACAGTAATGCCCAAGGTATTCGACCTCAGGAGGGGGTGGGGGAATACCGACTTTTTTCAAGGGGATAGTCAGGGGTAAGCCAAAAAATTTTGAGGACTTTTTTCTGCTAATTTTTACCAAAATTTTCTCCAAAAAAAACATAATAGACCTAGCATCTGTCCATAGACTAATGTATAAGGAAATCCTTAACTCAAGGGGGAGAAGGGTAGTGGCAAAACATTACCAAAAATTTGCCGCTCGGCGCTAATGGTCCAATCTTCGAAAAAACTAGGGGTACCTCGAGCCTAAAAATAAGGTATATTTGGCCATACCTCCTTGGGCATCACTGACTACAATATAAGCCTTTGAAAAAATTTCGTTCGTTGGGAATAAGCTTTCCTCACTTTCCCTTTACTTCGTCCCTCAAAAATTCCCTCGCTCACTTATTGCTTATCAAATTTAAGTTGGAAATAAGCATAAGTTTTTGGGAATACTAGAAAACTAAAAAAATTTTAGCTGGAACAAAACTAAGTTCAATTGAAATTATAAAAATTAGAAAGACACTTTTAGTTCATGTTTGTTTACAGTTTTGTTTCTAAAGTTGAACTTTCAATTGAAATTTAAATATTTCATCTTGTTCAAAAGTTGGAATATTCAAAACTATGAACTTTTCGAATAATTGCCGGAATTTTTTTTTCTATTTTAATTTAGTTTAAAAATCTATCAAGATAACCTCTCTCTCACACTGAAATGAATGAAAGCTTTGTGGCGTTTTGTTTTAAAGCGGTTCACAGCAGTCAGTCCTCAGATTAAATGTGAAAATGTTTGCAAAACTGCTATATAGTTCTCATATGACGTTATTATGAGGTAGTGCTCAGAGGTTGTGCTTTAAACCTATCATATGGACGACACTCACAAACACTTTATGTCACTTTGAGTCAGTGTTTCTCTACTATTGTTTTTAATCCAACGATTGTTTCATTAAATCTCAAGTGTATTACATCGCGTCAGTCATTTGTTTCAAGGCATAAACCATCCGATCGAAATGTGGATTTCGGCCAAATTGGATCAGTCCTCGTATATCGACCAGTGCTTCAACGAATTAATCACTGAATGTCGTCTTTCAGGTCAGTGCGAACTCTCCATAATATCCGTTGATCTCTAATTGTTTGGTATATTATCGACTCAATAATTAATTCAATGCTTTTAAGGCATATATTTGTCAAACAAATGGTTTTCTCGTTTTATATCAATTTATAACTAAATGTTTTTATTGTTACAAAAGATCCCATATATTTGTTTTTGTCGGTTAAACTGTCCCCTCACACAGCCCTCCACTTTTCAATATCGATTGAGAAAACATGCTTGATGATTTTGTCTATTAGTGAGTAAATGGCTAGTGACTAAAAGTGATTCTTGGCGCTAATTGTGTATTGATTAATAGCGTATGACAATTGAAATGCGAATCACTCAAAGTCACCAAGTTACAGGATTGGCTCTTTCGTACAGAATAGCAATTATTGTCTCTAATGTTATGCTCTTAGATGCGAATCAAGTGGTAGTCAACTAAAACATTTTGACCTCTTTTTCTATCCCTAACCATTCAAAACTAAATTGACCATCTCTATTACCCGTATTATTATTCACCATGATAATCTATAGTCAGGGCTAAAAAAAGAAAAAGTTCTTTTGATTTCTATTAAGACTTTTCGTTGCAAAGAGGAAGCGAAGAGAATGTCTTATAGAGGAATATAAACAACTTGTGATCTAGCTCTATTGGTTGTTATCTAAAATAATGGTTAATAGGTATATAACTGTTTAATGCTCTTTTATAACTCTCTTTGGATTTCAAGCTAAATCATATGTCAGCCTTGCATTAACCTTGATATATATTAATATGAAAATACTTCCTTGCTAAGATCTCCCAAATGAATCAATTTATGTCATATTAATTTAAATTCTGTTAAAATTTGTTTTTTTCTTTATTTTTCTGAAAGTTGTAAATATCGAGTGATTTGTCTCTCATTAGTTCCCAAATGTCACAGAAATAACTCGTTGACAATGAATTGAAATCTCAATGAAAACCACTGAATGAAAATTTGATTCTTTTCCAAATATTTTAAAGACGACTGAAGATATTTTTAGATTGAGCTAGTTTATTTTGAAAGTACCTTGCTTGCCAACATATAGGTCACGATAATTCTATTTTTGAATTACCAATTGTATCGAATCGTCAAAAGACTAGCGATTTATTCAATTATTGTTTAAATATTTATGTATTAAAATAAATGAAATGTTGTGTCCAAAGCTCCCGGCGCTCGGCTCTCATATTCTATTCGCAACAAATTGGAAAGACTGAGTAAAGATGACAGGAAAGTGATTGTTAGTCGTGTGAAGGAGGGGTGTACTCCACTTTTCGTTTCTTGCAAAAAAGGAAACGTAGAGATCGTTGAATATCTGATGGAGGAATGTCACTCAGATGTAGAACAGAAAGGTGTTTATGAAGTGCCAGACGATCGTTCCATTCATTATGTCACTCCCTTATGGTGTGCAGCAGTGGCCGGCAAATTGGCAGTTGTTAGGTGTCTCGTCAAACACGGCGCTAATGTCAACAGTGTTTCCGGTCAGACAAACAATACTTAAATGGTTTGACTTATAATAAAATTTACGTCTTGTCAGACACGGGCAGCACTCCTGTCAGGTCCGCCTGTTTTATGACACATCTCGATATTGTCACTTATTTGGTGGAGAATGGGGCCGACATATTAAAGCCCAACTATAACGGTGGCACCTGCCTCATCAACTCTGTCCAAAGCGTACCTCTTTGTGAGTTTCTTCTCAAACATGGCGCTGACGTCAACGCTCAGGACATTCAATTCAAAACAGCTTTACATTATGCTATTCAAGAGCATCGCTTCGAAACAACTAAATTATTGCTGGAACATGGCGCAGGTAAGTCCACAATTACACACAATCTTCTCTAAAGTACAGCCGTTTCCAAATATAAACCATTAGATCTTTTAAAGCCTTTTGAATCGACGTTTAAAATTAAAAATATTAAATAACTTTCATTTTTTACTTCTAATGTGATCTATATATTCATATATACTGAAAGCAAAAATTAAGTTAACAAGCTAAAATGTGCACAACTAATGAACGACTATAAAATATTTGTGTCCACATAAAACAATCAATTTATTATCATTTCAAAGTTCATATATCAGACTTCAAAAAGATACAAAAATATTTCATATTGGGTGGAATGGAGGGACACAGCCGTTGAAAACCCAAAGTCAAACAATACTATGAAAAAATAAGTCAACAAGATGAATTTAGTGAATAAAAAATTGGGAGACCACTCAATCTGTGTCTCCTGAATGAGTCAATTCCGGAAACATATCGATCATCACATAAATCAGTGATTTTTACAAATTGTGAATAAAAAAAATTCTTACATTGATTTTAAAATATGAGCACATTTACCAAGAATTGAATAATTCGCTGTTTTATGTGAAGAGGCAAATATTTTATTGTCGTTCATTAGTTGTAAACTTAATTTTTGCTTCTAGTGTAAATCAGCAAGGTCATATAATTTGATACAATATGAGTCACATAATTCTATGCCAAAAGTCTTCTCTTCTGTTAATGAAATTCTTGAAACTCATTCAAAACTTCAAATAATTTGTGGAGTGTTTGCCAATCGTCTGTCTGTATTAACACCACTACAAATAGCTTAAAGGTTAACTTGGTTGAAGGTGCTATCTCAATTAAAATTTTACTTATCTTTTAATTGGGTACTTTCAAAGTCATTTTGAAAAAGATGATATATTGAGCAAAATTGATCATGTGCATTTTCAATGGATTGATCTAATCTTTTATTGTTGGCCAACAGATCCAATGATAAAGAGTCGGTATGGAGACGACGCTTTGCAAACGGCATGTCTTAAAGGAGCAACACAGATTTTTGAATACCTTATCAGAAATATCGAGTACTCCCGGAGTCGTATATCAGAAGCTCACGAACTCATGGGCTCTACATTTTTGGACGAACACTACGACTTGCAGGGAGCGCTTCAAAATTGGAGGACAGCCCTTAAAATAAGAGCTGAAAATGAAAGTCTAGTTAAGCCGAACAACTTTTTGCCAAAATCCGCGTATTTGAATGCAATCGAATTCCAAACCAACGAAGAGTTGGAGAACTTATCCATGGATTTGGATTCGATGCGAATTCAATCACTCATAATATGTGAACGCATTTTAGGTCCTCTTCATAAGGACGTCATCTTTAGACTAATGTTTAGAGGTATTCATTACTCAAACAAATCAAAGATCTTTGACTTATTAATTATTATTGGATTTCAGGCGCCGCCTACGCCGACGGACTTCAATATCAGCGATGTGTAAGCATTGACTTTATTTAATTAATTAACTTATCTTCTAATTGTCCTTCAGATCGATCTCTGGAGCTATGCATTAGATCTTCGAATACAAAAAGATAGTCTTCTTCACAGCGAGACTTGTTTTGCGGCTCAGGCGCTGGTATTGACACTCAAACCTTTCATATGAGTTATCAATTAAATTGTTGTCTATTCAAAGGTTCGTTTATATCTGGATTTACACGAAAAGTATTCAAATGGTGTTCTTCGCGAGGAATTAAAATTCAAAGACGTGTTTCGAACAGTGAAACTTCTGGTCCAACAGTTGCCCAGTGCTATGAAACTGTTGAAAGTGCGGCCGGTATTCAAGAGACAACAGGACAACTTCGATAAGATTCTTAAAGTATAAATAAAACCCAATTAAACAATGAATTAATTGAATGATCTGTTGATTTAGGTATTGACTCATCTCTTCTATGTGTTGAATGTAATCCATAAAACACCAAAACAAACAGAAAAGACAAAAATGCTTATAAATAATATAAATGGAATGAATGCTCGAAATTCATTCGGCGATACATTACTCCATTTGGTTGTGTCGAAGGCAAACACAATGAAATCCAATACATTCATTGAAGACCCGCATACAGTCATATTTCCTGACTCTAGGGTTTGTCATTTGTTACTAGAGTGTGATTTTGATGTGGATTCAGTCAATAATCACGGGTCAACGCCTCTCCATATTGCCTGTACTCGCAATAACTTTAACGCCGAAGTAGTTAACGGTTTATTAAGTTTCGGCGCTCATGTCGATAGGCGTAACGCCAGTGGTAGTCAACCCCATAAACAACTGGCTTCCATCGCTGAGTCTAATATTAATTGTTTACAATTTATTTCACTCAAGTGTTTGGCCGCTCGTAAGATAGCGGACCAACAAATTCCATATATCGGCGAAATTCCCATCTCTTTGGAACAGTTTATTAGAATTCACTGACAATTTCGAAGATTTGCTCAAATTTTGACCCAATCTTCCGGTATTTGTATATTGAATGCGAAAAATGCAAATTTATTCGAGTCTTAAGTCTTCTTAACTCAATTGGTATTCAATTTATTAGTGTTTTTAATTGATTTGAATTGTTTTCAACCATTTTTTTCATAGACTTATATTTTATAAAATCATCGATTATTTTGTTTTTCATTTTTGTGTAAAAATCAATCATTTCTTTTAATTTTCTTTTTTATTTGATTTTTGTTTAAAACATTTTGTGATAAAAAATTATATTATATTCTAGTATTAGATCTGATTTTCTGATCAATAAAATCACTCCAATTATGAGCCAAATATCACAACAATTTGAAAACTATTCGTCATTTTGTTTATTATTTCAAATTAATAGATACGACAAAACTTGATTACAATTAACAGACACTTAATTGAGGTAGGCACAATTGCCTTATTCAATTATTTCCGGTATAATTGGCTAGAATTTAGATTTTATTTTGATCATGCTTACATATCAATTCTAAAATAGGATATTGTTAATAGAATCTTTGAGTGACAGACATCAAGATATTTCCTGTCCTTAAATATAGTTTTATACAAATTCGCCTCAATTCTTGTGTTTTCGTCATAGACTGTATGTGTCCTCTGTCTGAATGGAGTGAGTATTACGACAGTACAGTACAGTCGAGACTCGGATTGAGTGTTGAGTGTATTGAGAGTCAGTCCTACTCTCAGTCACTCTCATTGACTCTCATTTGTGACTCATTTTTTCACAACATCTGCAATAAGTGGGACAACAATTCAAACATAAATAATGGGTAAGTCTTTAAATCAATTCATTTGATCACTAATTCAATTGATATCGACTTCGATCCGAATCTCATTTTCGACATTCATTTGAAAATAACTTTAAGGACATTAAAATTATATACAAATTATTGAATGGATTGACTTTAATGGCCGCTATGTTTACTAAAACATTCATTATTTTCTTAAATATGTATGCATTGAATGCAATTATTTTTGTAATTCAATTGTCAAATAATTATTTAATTTCCAAGAGTCTGACCGTCTATTTATCGTCCATTTGAATAGACTTCGAAAATAAAATGTCTTTTCAGTAAAGATAACAAAAGTCTATAAATAGTTGAGTGAATCGAGACTTCAATGTATTTATTAATCGCTGACATTAATTGACTAAAATATGTCATTCAATCGATTCGTCACTCATTTAAACTGTTATTACGTTTGAAAATCTCTTCTCAAATATTATTATTATTTGTCTTCAATTTAATATCATTTAAATAATAGTTATTTCCGTTTTCAGTCTTCTATGGTTTGCAATCAAATTGTCATTTAAAGGGATATCTTGTTATGCATTGAAGACAAACCCATCAGTTGTTACCACTTTATAACCATTGAATAAGTTGTCTACCAATCAGTTTGATAATTATTTTACTAAATTAATTGAATAAACAAATATGATGGCAGACCCCGGTATAACATGATAGAACCACTAAAATTGCTTGATTATTTCTTAAATTGTTCATTGATAATTTATTGAAATTAGTAGACATTTGATGTCAATATATATTTGAATATTTAGAATTGAATTAGTTAGCTAGGTTGTTATATAATCATTTTGTGATACCTACCATAGATAGCAGAGTTGAACCCCTTTTCATTTGAATCCGCTTTTTGTTCGATCAAACATTCAGTAAATACATTAAGTGATCAAATAATGCGGTGCCGGTCATAGGCATCTCTTTTGGTCTCCTTTTAATGAGTATGCAACATTTAATTGATTTATAATCATTGCTTGATTATCATTGAAGTTTATTCTCAATAGAAATGACGATCATTTTTACACAATATTACGACTTTTAATAACCTTTTAAGCGCTAACTCTTGGAATAAATGATTGATTTATTAATAAATAAATAAATGTAATGAATGTTAACAATCACCCACTCCTACACCCATTCCTTATTTAGAAACTATGTCTAACACTAATAATTTCAATTCAATAAATGATTGACATTTCATAACGAAGTTATTTCTCAATGAAAGACTCAAACAATAGACATATTTATTTGAAATATAATTCAAATAAATTTATTCAATTATCGTTTAATTGGTTTTCAATACTTTGTATACAAAATATTGATTGACTTTCGATAAAATTAAAGTAGTTTTTTGATTGGTTGCAGTTTTTGTCATTTTTTATGCTATCCTTTTGCTACTCAGACATCTAAGATATGCCACATCTTTCTCATCAACGGATTTGTTATGTAGTATCTTAACAACTGTCTGATGTTATCGATTGAGATGAACAAGAGCAGTGATAATTTGTCTGATAGAGAACATCAGAACAAATCAAGAATTCTCTTAATCCTTATTTATTCAAAAAAAAGTGAAAATAATTTGAGTTCATCTCATTTATAGACCATTTTTGCTAATTATTAGTGCAAATCGTCGTTAAATATCTGATAAATTTTAGTTTATCATAATATTGTGATCAGAGATGTCCAATCTTTTTGATAAAGTAACCAGGGCATTTTACAGTAATACAAAAAGTAATTGAAGCAATGTTTTTTGGGTTAGTGACCTTATGTACAGTTTATTTGTGTTATTTGTTGTTCATTACCTCCCATTGTTCATCAGTGCCTCCCATTGTTCGCCTCTGTTTGCGAATAATTCGGTTTTTACATAATTAGTTCATTTTTGCATTTATGTTAGGCTTCAATGATAACTATTTCCGCGTTTGAGACAAATATTTTTATTTTTTCAATTTATTCTCTATTCATAACTGAAAAGTGATTTTGTCGAGTCATTTATTGAGCACAGAATAAAATATCGCCTCCTTTTGATTCTCAGCTATGAATTTTTGAATAAAAAATTAAATGAAAATATGTCACAAAGTTGTGAAACAATCAATAATGGGATTTATCATAAGATTGATTCTTACCATCGATTTTTTCACCATCATCAATTTCCATTCTCATTATCAAAATGTTGGTTTAGTGGAATGTATTTTAAACATTTTAACATGTTCAATTGTCTACATATCAAATGTAATTAAAAGACTTGAAATTAATAATTTCATATAGTTTGTAATTATAACAAAGTTACCATGTACAACTTGTGCAGATTCACCTTTATTTACATAAGCATTCATTGTTTTCATGAACTCGGAATGAGCTAGATTAATGTCCTTATTGTGGTTGAGCCTGGTCACTTGTGAAAGTCATTCATTTGATTTTTACGATCGCTTACATAACTCGTCGATGACTTTAATAAAATTATTTGATTTCGATTCTGAGTCACAAAAGACAACACAAATAGTGTCCCATTTTTGGTCAAATACTCCAAAGTGTGACTCAGAATATGATTTCCAATTGATTTCAGAATTTTTTTCGGTTGTTTTGTTGACTTAAATAACAGTAATTAGAGACTGAATGCAGTTTCGTTTCGTCGGACTAACTCTTACTTTAATTATTTAACAATTTGTTATGTCTTCGGATGTGTTCGCAGTATATCTAAGTGTCTATGAATGCGAATATGGAGAATACGGTAAGACTTTCCTCAGTTATCCAATATTGCAAACAATTTGATGATTCTTTCCAAAAATCTTCACTCAATTATCACTATAATCACGATCACAATATTCACTTATTTTTAGAATATTTCTAGAAAATTTAATATCAAGCAACTTGTCGTAAATCAGACTCATTATTGCTGTTCACTTAAATAGCGTTTAATTGAAATATTTCAACAAAATTACGATAACATTAGTGGAAGTTTTAAAACAGTTTAAGGAGTTTAAGGAGTATTTTTCAATAAACCTTTTGGACAATTTTTGAATTTTTCCAAAATTTGAGGTAGGTCAAAAATAATTTCACTTTCAATACATCTATTTACTATTTTAATTATAAGAATAGATTATTTTGATCTAAGTTCATTTTGGGCAAAAACAAAAATACTCCCTAATTTCTGCTGACTTCAATTTCTTTAAAATTTTCGATTTGTTTTTCTGACAGTAATTGTAACGTCAATTAAAAGTCAATTAAAGTTACTTTCAATTGAATGTTAGACCCATTCCTTCCTAAGTATTGATGTTTTTGATGCTAATATGGTTTGAATTTGTCTGAAATCAGGGAAAGTTTTATGTGAGTCGTGTTCGAAAAAATGTTCGGGAAATGTGCTGAGAGTCGGCAAAACTTACTTTCACATCGACTGTTTCAAATGTCACGGTATTAAATTTATTATGCTTATTGAGCAAGGTACTTATTTATTGATTGGCATTAGAATGTCAGAGCTCTCTAGCACAGGGAGGTTTCTTCAGCCGAACATCTGAAGCAATACAACACTATTTCTGTACGAATTGCTATCAGAAATCGTTCGGAACGAAGTGCGCGGCCTGTCATCAGTTCGTTGAGGGAGAAGTTGTGACCGCTTTAGGAAATACTTATCACCAAAACTGCTTCCGATGCAGTCGATGCCAGTAAGAAGAATATCACTATATTTTAGTCAAACTAATTATACATTTGAATGAAGACAAGCCTTTCCTACCGGTGATAAAGTCACGTGGAATGGGAAGGAGTGCTTATGCGCCAAATGTGTACAAATACCAGTTGTTTCATCTCAAACCCCCGACGGCGTCGGACCCAGTAATCAATGAATGAATTGATTTCTCATTCAATGATTAAATGTTTAATTATTTGAATACAGAATGCAATGCCTGTTCACAAGAGATAAACGAAGGCCAGGCCTTAATAGCTCTGGACCAACAATGGCACATCTGGTGCTTCAAGTGTCAGGCCTGTAAGGCTGTCCTCCACGGAGAATATATGAGCAAAGATGGAAA
Organism: Edwardzetes edwardsi; assembly: GCA_034693445.1. Taxonomy (NCBI): domain Eukaryota; kingdom Metazoa; phylum Arthropoda; class Arachnida; order Sarcoptiformes; family Ceratozetidae; genus Edwardzetes; species Edwardzetes edwardsi. The sequence goes on from JAQFXL010000368.1 coordinate 16,294, forward strand.
AGTTTATTGTGAAAAAGACTACCAGGTTCATATTAGCTCATATCAGTTGAATATCATTTGTTTTAATTGATTGAAATTCTAATCAGAAACTGTTTGGCATTAAATGTAATCATTGCGAGCGTTATATAACCGGAAAAGTACTTCAAGCGGGAGAAAACCACTTCCACCCGACGTGTGCGCGGTATGTCATCTCAATAAAAGTACCTCATATTCTTTGATTGTCTCATTCAGATGTACTAAATGTGGCGACACTTTCGGTGACGGAGAAGAAATGTTTATGCAAGGTATATTATCTTACATTTCAATTGACTCAAAGTTTTGTCGATTTGAATGTTGTAACGAATAAATCAATTTTTCATTTATTCAATAATTTTGTTCATTTAATGTCTGATTCTACTCTTGGTTTAAACAATTTCGATCATTTAAAAGGTGGAGCCATATGGCACCCTCGATGTGGACCAGGACCTGATGGAGGACCTGATGGTAAAGTGGAAACAGACGGTCCATTAGATGGACAGGTAATAAAGTCTATAATATTTATTACTTGATTTGAATGATTGTTTGCATGGATTGTATTTTGATTTTGATTTCATTTTTTCATTCAAATCATTGCATGAAATGGTTTTTGTTCGGCAATGTATTCACATAATCAGTATTCCCCGCAAACCTATTCCCCGAGCCTTTCGAGTTCATTATCGCGATCTGTAACCCCTTACGGCTCACTTAACAAACAGGTGAGTCTTGTAACCAGAGTTTTCATTAATTACTTACCGAATGCATTCATTAAACTCTAATTTTAATTTATTAATTTTGGGAACAGTTGGGTCGCGCCAGTCCTGGGTTTGCTGATAAAGAATCGATGTTCAACGACTTGAGTCGTGTCTATACCTATAGCTATTTAGCTGCTGAGCCGACTCAGGGATATCTGAGGCGACCTTTAGAGCCACGTCCGCCAAAATCACCGCAATTTCATAGACCGCCCGAAAACTTCGGAAGGCGTCGAGTCTTCTCTAAATCTCTTCCAAAACAAGGAATGCAAGCATTAGTCGACAATTTACAGTCGGCTCCGCCTCGACCTAAATCGCCGGCAATGAACAACGAAGAGCCGATCGAATTGGCTCACTATCCCGGGGCCTCAAAGCCAAAACCCAATGATATTCCCCGAATCGAAAGGGATGACTTTCCCGCTCCACCGGTATAACAATAATTCAATAATTCTTAACAAAAGATTCCTTTAAACGTTTTTCGTCAGTTCCCGTATACCGATCCCGAGCGCATACGGCGGTGGAGCGGCAACTCTAAAGATGTTGATTTAAATGATGTCGATATGGAAGACGAAGTCGACCAAACAAACGGCGATCCACAGCTTAAGAAAGAAGAGGTGGAGCTTTCAAAAATCGCGACAGGAATTGGAAAAGTTTTCCTTAAGACAGTTCATGAAAGAGAAAAGTTGATGGCCTGGAAGAAGGCCCACATCGACCCGAGGAAGGCTTCGCGAACGCCTTCAGCCAAAAGCGAGTTACCGGCGAGACTTCGATATGAGAATCCGGTCAATGCATGTAAGGCTTCAATTGAGTTGAATGTCTAAGAAGTTATCAATTTATCTTTACTTTCATTGAATTACAGCCCCTTCTCGTGATATGGATCGACCCAAGCCTTGGGAAGACGACGAGATCGATAGGGGATCGCATTTCAGGAGTTCATATATTGGCAGATCATATATTACTCCCATTAATTACAACGGTTTGCCTCACTTTTCAATTAATGATTTGTTAATTAAAATACTTGAATATTGACAGTCGTATCTTCGCTACGAAATGTTCCTAAACCCGGGTATTTGCAGCACAAGTCCTCGACATTACCCCCACGAGAGACTCCTTTCAATGTATTGTTTATTATAAGACTCGGTTTCAATTGATTGCTGATTTTGTTCCACATTTAATCCAAAGGGAAGTGATTCGCCTTTCACTGAAAGAGTTGACAAAACCCAGAGCATTGAATTCAGTTCCGGCAAATCCGACAGTAAGTTAAACTCAACATTGAATCGATGTTATCATTGATTTCAAACAGTTTCAGCCCTTTCTGAACAGAACGATAAAAGCGGTCGATATTATATCGTAAGCTCTGACTCTGACTTACATTTTAAGTATAAAATACAATTTCAAATCCTTTAAACTTTAGAACCATTCTGTGAGCGGAACCTTCAGAACCACTCCTTTCTCGGATGGTTTCGTTGGTTATCGTCACGCGTCATACTCTCCTCATTTGCGACGGTCTATGCCTAACGTCAACTTTCACTTACATTCGAACGAACCTCCCCGTCAATACCCGTACCACTTGTTGGTCACTCGCAACTACAGACTGCCTCCCGGTTTGTCATTAGTTATAAGAATATTTTTCTTATTAATTTGATTTGTTATAAGATGTGGACAGATGTCATTTGGAGCGTCACTTACAGAACTCAGAGTTCGAACAACTCTTTCATATGAATCGAATAGATTTCTATCGTTTGCCTGAATGGAGAAGAAATGAATTGAAACGAAGAGTTAAACTCTTTTAACTCCTAATTAACAATAATTCAATTACACAAACATTTTGTTTAAGACTTGTTTGAAATCGAATTATTCGATTAACCGTTTCTTTGAGCTGTTCTTTAGGGCCATTGTATTCGACTTCTGGATTGAAGTCTAATCACTATTTCATTACTTATTCGACACATTGTCTTAAACTTTAGTTTATTTTACTTTCGTTTTGATTATTGTCTGCATTTGATTATTGACTGATATATAATGAAATCCAAATTTATTTAAAAGACGAAAATCCAATCATAGATTCATTTGATTACACAATATATTGATATATAATATATGGGATTATTTATTAGATTTTATGTTTCACTAGTTTTTCTGCATTTCTAGTCGTTTAGGGTATAAAACAAAGATATTTAATATATTTAATAAACAAATATATGAAATGATTAATATATTTACAGTTCTTTATATTTTTATTTTATATATAAGAAAATAGACAACAATTAAGACAACAATTAAGACAACAATTAAGTGCAGCTTTTTTTAAGCAAACATTTTATTATTAGCTATAAATCAATTCAATTAATAAAATTGTGATTTACCTGAAATTTTGTCATTTATTTGTAATACTTGGCCTGAATCCAGACCCTATACATCCTTATCTTCTTCGCGCGATTTACTTGAAGTCTTTTGTCTGAACGCAAAAATGACTTTTTGAGTCCAGCGCTCGAAAACATTTCATCGACTTCTTGTTCGCTGAAGAAGTAGGCTCTCGTGCCGTCCCCGCGAACGTAGAAATTGTCTTTTAGACAGTGACCGTCTTTGAACCTAACCTGAGTCATGTCATATCGACCGTAATCTCTAAACAGCAGAAGACCTCCCGGTTTAAGGTATTCGTAAATTGTTTTCACAATATTTTCCATTCTATCGATTGAACAACAAATTAAATGACATTTTAAGAGTTATCCGGATATTAATCATTCAATAAATACAAACCGATTCGGATCTATAGCTGAGAGAACGAAAATCATTGTAACCATATTTAAACTGGATTTAGGGAAAGGGACGCTCCACTCATCACTTGTGATGTCAAGAGTGAAAGCCTTGCATCGCTTCTGATCGTAGAGTGGGTTCTCTTTAACCAGTGATATAGCGGTGGGAGAAAAGTCACAGCAATAGACAAATAGATTCGGATTACAATTGATTTGAAGCACTGGAAATACAGTATTGCCGACACCGCAGCCCAACTCAAGTATAGTTGAGTCCATTTCTAGATTGGATTGTTTGAGTTCCGGGAATTCAGTGAAGAGCCAGTGTCTGTCTTTGAAGAACTTATTTTCATGCTTTTCATAGAACTGATCCCAAAATAGGTCCGCGTTTTTCTCTAATTCTTCACTCTTTTCATCCGACACTTTGTTTGTCGAGTTTTGTTTGATTTTGGAGTCCACCGACTCTTTCAAAGATTGATCCCATTCTATGTCATCCCTTTCACAATATTTTCAATCAATAAATTAAAAACATTTACAAATAATTATAATAACCTAGTCAATTTGTATCGCCTAAAACAAACTGAAGATACTTTTAATTGGGATTAACTAATAATTATCAACAATTAATAACTAGATTAATGCATTTGACAGACACACAAAGATGTGAGAATTCAGCTATCATTCAATTTTCGTTTATTCTAGCAAAAAAAAAATACTCAATACTGACCACGCATTTTGTTCGAAGACAAGACTTTCATCGGTTAAATATCTATTTCCGAATTGAGTTCTTTTATGGCAATCAATAGTTTGGATTCTTTTATCCATAACTTTAATTTTGTTTTTAAATGAGTTGTAAATAAGAGCACGTGTTTAGTGAGTCAGACACTCATCGCATGTAAACAAACATTACTTGACATTAAAACAACAATTCAAATGAAAACATCAGAAAATTAATTGAATGTCTGGATTGACGTCTGGATTATTCAGTCATTCAGTTTATCACAATTTTGAAAACAGAAGGTATAAAACCATTTAAAGACATTTATTTTCAATTATAATGATTATCGAAATTTCTGAAAGTTGAGATATTTTTACGTCGTTTTTGAGACGCCTTTTGGTTGAGTTTATTATCGTTTGGACTTTAAATCAATTTAAAAATCAATTTGAAATGTATTGCAATTTGTTGGACGCTTTAATTTCTTCCTTTCTTCAATTTAATTGAATTCTGAAGTAATGTTTTTGAGACTTAATTATAGACTTTTTGTTCTAATTTTTAAATTAATTATTATTTTAATTGTAATGACTTTCGTTTGGTTTCACTTGAAATTCACTGACAAACAAATGGTTTACCGAAAGTCTGAAACAAAGTTAACTAAAATCTCAAACTTTTCACAAACTTTTGATAAAATCAGTCAAAAATCAGTCGAAGAATTGCGAAAATCTATTGAATTAATTAATGCGAAACAAGAAGTACACAATTATCACCTTTTTGGACCGCTTTTGGCCAATGATTTGGTTGTCATAATTCAAGTCCATAATAGAGTCCAATATTTATCGGCTTTAATCGAATCACTGAAGCGAACGAAAGGCATAAATGAGACGCTCCTTGTCTTTAGTCACGACATATTTGATCCTCAAATCAATTCAGTCATAAATTCCATCAAATTTTGTAAAGTCAGTCGAAATTGATTAGCGATTCATTCAATTTTAAGTAATTAATGTTTAGGTAATTCAAATATTTTTCCCGAATTCACTGCAATTAAAACCCTACAAATTTCCGGGACATTCACCAAATGACTGTCCACGAGATATATCCAAAGAAGAGTGAGTTCTGTTCTTATGATTTAAATCTGAAGAAATACTCATTTTTTTAAATGAATGGAAGAGCTCTAAGAATTGGTTGCAATAATGCATTGAATAGCGATACTTACGGCCACTACAGAGAGCCAGATATCTGTCAAATTAAACATCACTGGTGGTGGAAAACCAACACTGTTTTTGACAACTTAGACATAACTTCACACCATTCGGGATCTTTTATGTTTCTTGAAGAGGACCACTACTTATTGGCCGACACCATCCATGTCTGGAAACTGATGAATGAATATCGGATTCGGTTCGTCACACAACTGATTCCTCTTTTATTTTAATGGGGTTTTTGATTGAAGGAGTTGTCAGAAGTGTTCGGTAATTACTTTGGGCTCATATTCGCATTCTTTCGATTTACCAAAAAATGGCCACAAAATCGAAATGAGTAAATGGATCTCAAGTCGACATAATATGGGTTTCGTTATCAACAGGTCTTTCACTAACTTTTTATTAAATCATTTCATAGAAAATGGTTTTATATTTTCTCAAAGGAGTGTTTGGAATAAAATAAAGATCTGTTCAAAAGATTTCTGTACTTATGATGACTACAACTGGGACTGGTCTTTACAATACCTGAGTGATCGATGTCTTTCATCACCCCTTTTTACATTAGTAGTGTCCACTGCAAGGTATGTCTTTCAAGTCAAGTACTCAATCCCTTAATACTTAACTAATGTGAAAATAGAGTTCATCACACGGGTGGCTGTGGACTACACCACAAGACATCCAAATGCAATAACAAAGAGATTATTGAAAAAATCGAAAACAAACTAAAATCTGCTGAAAAATACTTATTTCCAAAAGAATTAGTTTTAAAAAACAGTGTTCAGCGAAGATTTATAACACCCAAACCTAATGGTGGTTGGAGTGACCCCCGAGACCACAAACTCTGTCTGAGCGGGTCGTAGGTCGCGATCAGCAAATTATTGACTGACAGTTAATCAAAGGGAACGGTAATAAACACTCGAACGAAG
>JAQFXL010000369.1:0-22632 GCA_034693445.1 Edwardzetes edwardsi
GAGAGAGAGAGAGAGAGAGAGAGAGAGAGAGAGAGAGAGAGAGAGAGTTTAATGGTTTTGTATTCAGTTTAGGTCTAATGCGAGGCTAGAGTATGAAAGAGACAGAGTTTGTGGATTGAGTCAGAAATTGTTGTATATTTGCCAAAATTGTCACGTCTTTGGTCTCTTCGACTGTACTGTTGTCCGCACTGATAGTAAACTACGACTTCACCACAACTGTTATCCCGACTAATAGTTGGACTTTAATTAAGCAAACTTTCGTTGAATTCAACGACAAATTCAATTCAATATAAACTTTTATCAACTGTTTGGAAGTAGAGTTTCGGCCAATTGTGTAATACAATTCAAAGGCCAGTCTATAACAGCCCTTTATTCGCTCCAATACTAAACAAAACGATGGTATGTGTGCTCTGGTATTGTGCTCTGGGTTTGGGCACTGGATTTTGGATACAATCAGCGGATAAATAAACGAAAAAAGAAGTTCTTCTTCAAGAAGACAGACACAAATAAAATGGCTTTTATTGTGAAAGAAGACTAAAGTCAGTAACTGTTGTCAGTAACAATACTCAGCTGTTTGTCCTAAACATAACGAGACATCCCTTAGGAGTGCTTTTATTTAGAATAAGAATAAGAAACGAACCCTTTTTTGCATTTCTCATTAGCCTTTCCTCTGACATAAGACAACTGCAATTCAATATATTCTGTGCCTCAAATTCTGGGCAAATGAGAGTAAAAACGTTTTGGTCTTCAGATGTCTCAAAGAAAAGAAAAGTATGTTTTCTATTAAATGCAAACTAATAGAGAGTTAGAAAGGGATGTCTGTTTGGCACTGCATTTCCAATTCAATCTCATAATTAAGTTGGAGTTTATTTAATTGAATGTTTAAATAAAAATAGTCAGATATATAACAATCAGTAAACTTATAAATAAATAATTGTTTGCTTTCAGTAGAATCTCATTAAACAAAAAAGAAATAATTCATTGGAAGAACAGACACAGCATTCGTTGAGAAGCAAAGGTAAGGCACAGAATGCAGGTATTGATTTTATCGTAGGATTGCCATTGAAGACAGTCCAATTATTTATTTCATTTCCGAGAAAGAATGTAATCATTTCAAAGGAAATCCCGATTCAGTCAAATAGTGGTTCAAATGATATATTAAAAACATTTTCAAACAAACCCCTAATTAATTTTTTTCTATTATTAAAAGAAAAGCCGGCCATTCCTTACCTGAAATTGTATTCTGAGTGAGTTATCAAAACAAATCCCATTACGAGTCAACAGAAAATGTATTTTTTTCTTCAGTAATCAATTAATTACCGCAAAATCGACAGTAATTTCAAACAATAACTTCCATTTGAAGACAGATTTGTTAAACACAAGACTTTTTCTCGAAGACAACAAACAATTCTTAAACATTTGAATGACTGCTACGAAGAAAATTAGTCTCAAAACGTCTGATGGTTTGAAAAACTACTTAAGATTCTTAAGAGTAAGTGTTTTTTTGGGCTAAAAATAAATGTGAATTATATTCTCCTCGACCTCTAACAGGGTTTTAACGCTCTTTTATTTCAAACCGTTGCCAACAATTGATATTATTTTGTGAATTATAGTTCAGAAATGTTTTGACAAAGATTTCAATAAATAGATTTCAACCGAGTATTTAAATTAAATATATTTCAACTTATCAAAGTCAAGGATAATAAATCAAATAGCTGATTTTGAAAAACACCATGGTTAATTTTAGAATGAATAAAAAGAGGGTGTAATAAAAATCGTGAAATTTATTCCTCGATTGCAAAATGTAATAACATTAGAGAAAAAGACAGGAAATAAGAAATTTCTTTGAAAGACAAACAAAAGTATAAATAGTCTTTCATTAATGGAAATGGATTTGATAGAACCGATTGAAAACAAGGAAGAATGAGAGTTAAACATGGTTTTCGTGGTAATCTTTGTTTGGTTGTTTCGAATGGTAGAGCGAATGCCCTTTTTCTTAATCTAAAAATAGACTCAAATATTCTTATGTATTGTACTCTAAATATAAAGAAATTTTCGATTAATGTTCTGCTCTTATATTTATTGGTGTTCTGCACGCAAATCGGGTCAACCGGTGAGAGATGGCATACATGCAATCGTTGCTAACTCACAACACAATCCACTAGTCCTCTCTCTCTCCAATCCTTCTTCAAAATGTTTCATATTTAACACAATTTCTTTCTTAAGGAAAAGTGTTTTAATACTACAACAAGTTTTTTGTTTCAATAGCTTTCGCTAAAAAAGATATTCAGAAAGTTTATAGCAGAATGACATCAGAAACTCATAATCTGGTTATACTCTTCCTTTCTTAATGACAAAAAGGCCGGACATATGGACTCAGAGTTGTTGTTCATCAGTCTCTGTGCTCTACTATCTAACAATTTATAACATTTATTGCCTTTCATTACTCACAGTATTTCTCTATTCATGTATTTTATTCACAAATCCTTATTTCAGAATAATTGCAACAAAAATATAACCAAATTTATTATTAGATGAATAAAAGTAAGTCACTGACGAAAACTTTTATCGCTAACTCAAACTTAGGACAGAGTTAAGATTAACTTGATTAAAAGTCTTATTATCAAATCAAAGCTCTTTTTTATTTTCCATTGAATGAGAACTGAATATAAATCTATTCATTAATTCAAAAGTAAAATAGTTTTGAATGAAATAAATTACGAAACTCTTTATAAATGATTCTGACTATCAAATGGAAAGTTTCTAGATGCTAACATCTTGAAATTCTATACATTCAACTTTTATGAGTTTTTATCCATTATTTCTGAAGTGAAAAGTTTTAAACTGAATTTTTGGAGAATTTTTGGATCTCTCTCTCTCTCTCTCTCTCTCTCTCTCTCTCTCTCTCTCTCTCTCTCTCTCTCTTGAATTGGATTACATTTTCATTGAAGTAAATATTAAAATATTAGACAAAATTCTTGGTTTTAAATATACAGAAATAGAATTCATGTAAATATTTAATAGATTTTCCTCTTTCTCTTCAATAATGTCATTCATGTTATGCTCCGAACATAATAACCATTATTAATATTTTCTGTTTTCGTATAATAAAAATAAATTTGAAGTAATAATAGCTTTTATTATGAGTTGCATTGGATATCATTTTTTGTAATCAGAGGGGAATTCCACTCAAGAATTCATTTCATTGTAGAAAATAAATGAAAGAAAAACACATATTTCTCTAAAAATATAAGCTTTGATATGAATTTTGCTTTCTTATATTATTTACAATTAAGAGTATTTATTTGAATCATGTTAACTAAAATTGAAATAATTATTCTAGTCAAATTACGAGCAAGATGTTTCGTCTTTTTTAACCCTTGACCATGCCATTTTTGCACAGGTAATTAAAATCAAATCCAGTAATTCTTCTCATTTTTCATAATTATAAAAATTTTAATGAGAATACATATAATTGTCTCATAATTACGAGCGAAAAGTCCTTTATATGAAAGTATATTTGATGTCGAAATCAGTAAATATGTGCTCAGAATAGTCTTCAGCACAGAATTGGTTTCATTAGATGAATATTAAAAAGTTATAATTATTCTAAAATCCAACATTTCTACAACAGAAGCTGTTGAACTAAACTTGCAAATTATAGTCACTATAGTGTGAGAAATGCCTAAAATATATATAAATAGACGATCAGAAAAATAACGAACGAATTGACGCTTTTGTCAAAAAAAAGTGTGACTCGTTTTGACAAATTGCTTACACATCTACACCAGACCATAGCTTTGATGGCTGGCACTGGATATGGTACCTCAATGCTGATACAATATCTTTATGAAAGAAACAGAATATTGAACTTATATGAAGTGCTGTAATATCTATCATTAGTTTGTGCTTAAGATTTATCCGATTCTTGTGAGTAGAGCTTCTCTAGACTGTCATCAAAAGAGGATTTCATAATACATACATGAGGGGGACCCCTTCGAGGCAAAGAACAACACTGGGGAACAAGAATTCAAATCAAATATTTGTTTTATAATTTTTTTTGGCTTAGAATAGAGAAAAATAACTCCTAAACTGAATAACAAGATTACAATTATATTTTTTCATCGATTCAATTTGAGCCCAGATTTACGTTAAAATCAATGTTTAAAATCAAAAACATTCAAATTGCAAACGAAAAGTGAAAGTCAAACAATACACACGTTTTACGCAATGAAAGTCTAAAAATAATTTTCAAAACGAAAATAGATATTTGAAGAGTCGAGTACTTTGTTATTATAATGCAATCCATTATTGCATTCAATAAAATAGTTTTCAAAACATTTATTCATAAATAAAAAATGCGTGGAGAGAGAGAGAGAGAGAGAGAGAGAAAGAGAGAGAGAGAGAGAGAGAGAGAGAGAGAGAGAGAGAGATAGAGAGAGAGAGAGAGATTTAATTTAAGTTATAAAACATGTTTTTCACTAAAAATGATTTAAGTTCGAAGACTTCGTTGATTTGATCGGAAAATTACAAAGTATTCAGAGCTTTATTCGGGGTTTTTATTCAGAAACTGATGAATAAAATATGTGAAAAACATATTTTGCTTCAAAACTTTTCTAATATTTCTCTCTTTCAATATTTGATGAAATTTTCTGGAAATACAAAATTAGATAGATTTTCAAAATTCAGTTCTAGTAAAGAAAACCTACAAATTCACGAAATTTTATTTATTTTAGAATGTTCTGGATAATCATTTTGAAATCAACAAAAGAACAAATTAAATGTCATGAGTTGTCATCTTAAAACATTATTTTCGGATTCTATTCAAGTAGTTTTAACCTGATGCAATTCTGAGAAAGCTTGGTCGTGTTTACAAAATTTGCTCGAGGGACTTGAAATTTCGAAACATCCATTTCAACGAAAAACGTCTAAATTATTGACTATTAATGGATGTGTTGACGCAATTCAATCGAAACTGTCTTTCTATTGGATTTCTCGTCACTTCTCACAAATTAATCGATTGATTGACAAAACAAATTAATTTCATTCAACAAACTTTGCGGTCAAAAAAATAATTAATTGATTTTTATGTTTATTTCGCTCAAAACGACATTTTCTCATTAAAAAATATATCCCTTTGTATTTGCTTTCGAGTAAAGGAATAATAAAACTCTCATTGTTTTAGAGAAAGATAAATTTAAGTAATTATAGTACTCATAATATAAGTTATTGTTTGAATTGAATCTCAGATTCTTGTAATAAGAAATTCTTAGCTTTTTTACAACTAATGAGAATTGTTTTTAACAAATTGTTTAACAAAGAAGAATAGAAGAATTAACTAATGAAAGGCCAGAATATTCCAGATTTGGTCGGAATAAGCAATTCATAGAATAATAATAACAATAATTAAACTCAATGTTTGAATGTATGTGAGAGACAATCATTAAATGTTAACAAATAAGGCGTTTATAGTACTCTACTCTCAAATACAATGCAATTCTATATTTAATTTCCGGCAATTATATTATTCCTATACAGTCGTTATCTTATATACATGTATTATTCTGTCTGGTAATCCAGCAGAAACTGGTCAAAGAATTTGGTTTTTATCATAAATTCATTTACTTCATGCCATTATTACAGTATTTTTTCAAACTATAATAAACAAGGTTTGGAGAAACTAATTAGACTACATTTACTAGAGTTATCTAATTGAGAATTATCTATAAGAGCTTAAGCATAAAACCCATTCTAGTGCTCAACTAAAAGATTTCACGGAAGTTTATACATTCTAGGTTACTTTATCTAGGAAGCCTTACCCTAACCTAACCTAATTTTACTCAACTTTTCAATAGCTTATCGAGTGATTTTATAGTGATTGTTTTATTATTATTTTTATTATTTTTTATTATATTATTTTATTTTGACTGCTATTAACGAGAAAATTCTCTTATCATCAACATGAAAATATAAAATCTTTTATTAACAATGACAATATTGAAAGTTTTTCTCTTTTCATTGGAATTCATGTATAATTCTGAGAAATATGTTTGAAAATATTTGAAAATTTTAATTAATTCTTGAAAACCATCGTTGAAAAACTTGCTGATAAAAAACTCCTTTATTTGCAATTAGGGGTACGAGTTTGAAAATGAATCGAATCCATATACTACATCCCTCCGGTAAATGAAGTAAAAAAAATTGTAATCTACTGTTTGTTAGATTGAAACAAACAGTTATTCCCAGAAATTACTGAACCAAATCCTGAACCATAGTCTCCAAAATTGAGTGAAATTGAGAGAAAATAATACAAATGAAGACTTAAACCAATTCATATCATTTGATATCAAAAGTTGTTTCAATCATTTCCGAGCAATTTTTTTGGCATCAAATCAAAAGAGTGGTAAAACTGATAATCAATTTCATAATTTTTTCAAAAATAAAAGAATAGACAATCAGTTCAATCAATTTCTAAGCAAACAAAAAAAGTATTTTTAATCAGGAATGACGTCAAACAAGTAAGTGATCGCCAATTATCCAAAAACTACACTAAATTTCATAACAAAAGCAAACTCTTGTCTCTTCAAAACTGAAATAATTAAGAATCGATTTTTATTCAGACAATCTTTGAAAAGAAATTAACCAATGAAAAGGTGATTTCATTTAATCTCTTTGATAGTTTCATTTATTACACTTAATACAGGAATCATAAGTGAGTGAAATGAAAATTCATTTGATTTATGAAATATATAAACATTTCAATGATTTTACTGAAATTACATTATTTTGTTATTAAAATATTTCATTTTATTTCTTTTCCATGAATCGCACGAAACACGAATTTTTTATTCGGTTTACGGACTCAAAGCTAGATTAGATTATTTTTCTTTCATTATTATTATTATTATTATTATTGAAAATATTTGGTTAAAGTAATGTTTGGATATAAGACAAGACTCCTGACGACAATTCACTACAAAAATATTGACTTTTCTATTGTCACTCAATATTTAGATCAATTGAATATAGGATTGGAATGAAGACAGATAACTGATCTAATTTATAGGGTTTCCTATTGTGAAACACTCTGAAACACATTAAGTCCTCTGTCGAGTGTAGAGTCTACTCAGGAATCGATTAATTTGCAAGAATTTCGTGCAAACTTCAAAATAAGATAAGGTAACTGTAATTTAAGGCAAATGCACTCAATTGCAGGTGTTTTTTAGATCAAAATTATTTGATAGATGATTCTGCAATTCTAATGATTTGTGAATGTAACTTTATTGATCTAGACAATTTAAGAAAAAAAGTAACTTGACAATTAAGACAATTCAAAATCAATAGAAAATACTCAATTGATTTTCTCTTTTATATAATTTACACATTTATTTTAAATTGTAATTAGTTTAAAATCGAAGAATATTCTAGTCAAGAATATTTAGTAATTGAAATACATTCGAGGTATGTGCTGCCACCGCCTGACTCAGAATCAAGTTAGGCATTCATTGATGTCTAGATGGTATGTAAAGGAATCTATCGTTTATATTTGAACGAGCATGCAAAATTAATAAAACAAACATTTAAACAAGCTCATTTTGAGTAGCTTTTCACTCATGTGAGCGCAACAAATGTCTATCCCTTGGAATTCTTCGAAGAAATAATAAATTCTTTTGTTTTCCTTAAACTATGTTTTGTTTAAAGACTTTGTTTAATAAACAGAATATTTATGGAAAACCAATAAATTAAAGTCATTTAAAACCAGAAAATGTTTCCCAAAATGATTCAAAATTGTCGGAGTTTTACGTCAATAAACGCATTGAACTAATTATAACTCAAAACTAAAACTATTAATGTTTGGGAAAAAGTATGTAAAATCAGCAAAGGTTTCAGACTTTAGGCCCAGAATAATAACATTTGAATCTAAACTGTTTATAAAATTAAATTTATTCGAATTCTGCTATTGAAATAACATTACTTATGACCTAGAACCATCAATAATGGTACAAATTGAATATAGATCAATAACTATTACAATTATCCTTAATTATTATTATCGGAATTTTATGTGATTGGTAATTTTAATTTTCAATTAAATAGAAATTGGACTAAAACATCAAATAAAATGAGTAATTTACCTTTCTGGTGATTTGATCTTTTTGTTATAGTTCTGATGCGCTAAAGTCAGGGATGACCTTCTCTGTTGATATTTCACCTGTACTATTGAGGAACTGCACTGTAATGAGGCTGCAATTAACGAGTTCTGTGAGTTTCTCCGGTTGTTAAGTCTGAAAGCCGGTCTGTGCCGGATTCCATAGGTATGCCCGGAATTCGAGAGGGAAGACCTCCGAATACGGTTTCGTATCTCACAAACTGTAGAGTCTTCAGATTCATCTTCGATGACACTTATGGCGGCTCTCGAAGTCATAATAAGGCATATAATAGTAAATCACTTAATTATAAGAAGTGTTTAACAAAATAATTCACTAAATTTAAGTGAAAGTAAAAGGCGAGCACTCGATAGTCATCTAATAATTTGACGAATAGCTCCGGAATACTAAGCACTTATTCTGTGCACTATTTTACGGTAGTTCTGCTTAACATTAAAAGTGTGTTATAAACAGACGCTTTCACTTAAATGTCAAAATTCAAGACACAATTAATTTCAAACCCAATGAGAAATACAAGTTATGAACAGAAAACTGTGAGAAACGACAAAACCATTTTTGTTTTATTTAATATCAGTTCAAATATAAGTTTATATGAACTTTATTTAGAAAATAAAAACTTATGCCTCGATAACATATTATGATAACAAGCAATTCATGACAATCTACTGATGGGATAATCAAATATTATGGTTAAAAACTAGGCACTCGAATAGCACATTGAATGTCGATTACGCTCAGAATAATATGTGAATCATTGTATTGAATGGTAGAGTGACTCAAATCCAACTCATAATTGCGTAAAAGTGAGTCAAACTTTTTTAGTTTGTTTTGTTGAAAATCAAACTCAACTCAATTGCAAACGTAAATTAGATAAACATTGAAAAACATTAAAAAATGGTTTTTAATTATTTTAGTTCACTATTTCTAAACATTGATTGCTATCAGAAATGCAAAGGAATTTGTTGTTTAATCGTTTAGTTTCCCAAATAGAGGCGCTCTGACAACAACTTTCACTATTTATTTGCAAATATTTTTAGGCAAAGGATAAAAACAAATTGCAATTCATTTGAAACATAATTTTTTCAAAATTTTCTTTGAGATACCATCAGATTCTGTTGTTTTCAATTATTTATATATTTGTCTTAAATGACAGAAACAATGGTATGTTTGATATCTGATAACAAGTTAACAATAAGGGTGTGATTCATACAAACAGTTTGTCGCATAAGAAATACTATTTTTTATCTCACAATTCGTATCAACAAAATAACTAATGATTTGAACACAAATTGGCGTAAAAATGAGAAAAATTAAAATAAAATAAAATCATATTTTGGGTATTTAACGAAAGTTTTCTCGGAGGCACCGTTTCCTCAGTTCCTAATAAAAACATTAGGCTTTAAACCACAATTTCCTCGCTTAAAATGCAATTGAAACCAAAATTTCAATGTTTGGAAGTAGTCATGAAAACAATGACTTTATTATCAGTAAAATGTTTCAGTATTTCATAGGAAAAAACTGGTAAAAACCGATAATTATTTACATGAATCTGATATCAACAACACAATAGAGTCAAAAACGATTGAAAAGTTCAAAACCAATACTGAAAATTGTCGATAAAAATAATGAGCTTTCACTTGATTTTTCACTTGAACAGTTAATAGAGCGCCTGGCTCATTTTCGGCTTCAGTTGTTTCTTTTATCGCAATCAATAGACGCGTCAGTAATTTGAAACTACTTTTTGGTTGAAAATTATTTCCCACAGAATTTCGATTAGAAATCAGTTTCAAAGTTAAAAATAAATCCAGAAATTCAGTGGAAGTGAAGACAAAATAATTTATTAGATTTTTGGTTATTTTTATCGGAAGAGTGAAAGACTGAGTGAAGAAAAAACAATTCTCTTTAATATCAGATGAGTTACATGTGTTTTGTATTCAAAACACTTTTCAACAGATTTTAATAGAAATCCATTTGAATTCTCACCAAAACTTTGATAACATTTAACACAAATTCAATTGATTTGATAGAAATATGTATTGAATATTGAAATGATCAGAACATTTATTTGTAAAGAGTTATTATGAGTTTATGGATAAAGTTTATGTGATTGTGATGTCACCTAATAGTAAGCTATAATAAGCCAATGATTAAAATGTGAAGGTTAACTTGAAGGCTATATCAAAATGACGTTGATTATCGCCAATGCATATATTCTCAATGACTTGTGATTTGGTTCAACAAAAAGAGAAACAAATCTCAATCCTAAACACAATATAATTCCTTTCCTTAGAAATCCTATTTTTGGTCACTCATGAGTGATCGATCATGCTCTTTCACCATCGATTGCCTTGGTTCTATCAATTGATGCTAATCTTGATTGCAGTTTATTTTGATTAGGATTCATTATAATCGCGGTCACAAAAACTAATGCTCCGAATAAGTCTTCCCAAAGGAATTTAATAAACAATGAATGAGAAATATCTGACGACTATTAATGAAAATAATAATAATTCTGATAACAGTTTTCTCTCATACTATAAGTCACTTGATTTCAGACTTAATAAAAATAAAAATAATACTGAATATCATGGCTTTCGCTCAGTTGAGTCTTTCCTTGAGATCAATAATAAAGAATAATTTCAAGTCATGGGAATTCTTTACTCATAGAGACTATCCTGAAATGCAAAGATTATAAGTTTGGTAACATAAAGATAAAAATTTATGAATGACTTGTGAATTGATTGCAATTCTGAACTCAAATAAAACCTAATTTAAATGAATCTAAAATTAAAATTCAATTATTGGTTAAAGCCTTGCAATTAATTTGATTTGAATTAAACAAAACCAATGAAATTCACGAGAATTAGTGCCACTCTTTTGAATCTTAAACTTATTCTGAATATAATATTGAATTTAACGAAAAGATTAACTGAAAAATTCATTAAATTTCACTAAATATTATCGACAAAACTCTTATAATAATCAGATTAATATTATCTGAAGAAAAGTACGTATTTTAAGGCAACGCTTCACTAAACTGACGCTATTATTAGATTGAATTTTGCCCTAAAATTATTTAAATCTCATGCATTTGACAATTGATTGCAAAGCAAAAAATTTTGACACATTTTGTTATGAATTCTAACTTTTCACACAAAAGACATACTAAATAAATACGTCTGAGAAAGAAATGACAACTTTTATCAATTTTGAAGACAATTTTCAAGTTTTACAAAATTATCTGAATTTGAATTTTGCTCTCAAAAAATGTTAGATTTTTCGGTCAAATATTTGGTAATAAATAAATAAAATTTCTTAAGGGCTCAACTTAAGGGCTGTCACTCAGTCTGTTGATGTCTGTATAGAAAATCCAATTAATTTCTGAATTTGTTTTTAATGCATATTTTGCTCTGGTCTTATCATGGCAAATTAGGGGATGAGCTGAGAGCAGTTGAGTAATATTCAGAATATAAACTGGTTTTAAGCCATTTTAACAAGATTAAATAATAAACTGAAAATTTTTCAATTTCTACTAAATCTTGTTATTTAAATTTCAATTCATTTAGGAAATCTTATTTTCAATAATAATCTTGATAAAGTGATATCATTATATAGTATTCAGATCTCATTTGAAGGTATTTGCATTCAAATATCCTTCCCCTTAACTGAATATATTATTGATTTGCTCTATTAAAAATTGAATGATTTGACTCAACCTATCAAATATCAAATAAAATAAAGTCAAATGTTTGATGAAATTAAACATCGATCACAAGTAATGTTTTTTTTCCTCAAAAAAAAGTCAAAATTTGACCAAATTTTAAATGAATAGAAAAGCTTTTACTCCGAAAACCTTTTTCCCATTTAATCTGTTTTGAAAGCACTTAACTATTATTGTATTGATAGCGATAAAGACCACCTAAAAGACGAGTCCGACGACGACTTCCTGTCAAATATCAGTAAGGATAAAATGTGACGCATGGAAAGTCATTGAAAAGGATTTCTATTTTATATCACTATATTATTTAGTATTTGTCACAAAAAATGCATTTTCATTGCGTTAATTGAAACATAACTTTGGATGGATTTATCCAAAACTTAAAAAGATTTTCATCGAAAGGAAAGCCTCCGAAATTTATTAGGGATTATATAAGACTCATAAATTATGCGTCTTAATAGTCAAGTCAAAACAAACGGATATAACATTGATATTACACCGATTTGGGGATAATATATGTCACTGTTTTGGCTATTAATTTAGCGTTTCGTTGAATTTTGTTTAAACATTAAGACTAATGAATATATTAATTGAAACGAATGGCTAATTGAAAAACAGGCCAAACATTAATTGAATAAATCAATTAATTGAATGAATATAAAATCTTCGCAAACATAGCCTTCATTTCTATTATTATTATCGCACAGAATAGCACAGAATTAGTGGCAAACTCTATTTTCACAAATAATAAGTAATTATATTGGATTCAGAAACTAATCCAATAGAAAGCAATCGATTGAAGACATTATCGATTAATGAACTGAATTACTATTAAACACAATACCCATTATTGTCTCCATAATGAGATTGCAGTCTATTATTCATTATTTCTAACAATTAGTTTTTCATTTCAAGAATTTATCATAAATTCAATTAAAACGATGATAGATCAAATTAATATATCACTACACTGAAGTGCAATTATAATCAACATTCTATATAATCAATTTTCCTTTATAATCAAAAACTTCCAAATCCACTTCAATAGTCATTAATGTTAAAAATACTTCCTTATAGTCAACAGTCCTCTGTAATCAGCAGATTCTTCAAACCAATCGTCTTGATTATAATGGCACTCCTGTGTAATTATGTTCAAACTTCTTGTAATCATGGATCAGCAAGCTCTAAAGTGACCAGGAGTCTGAATGATCATTTTTGGAATGAATCGGGGTTTCATATCAAGTTATTTCAGCTTAATTTGGTTTGAATTTTCCTAAATTCGGTTCAAATTTGGTTGTGGCTAACATTTTGTCTCTAAGCGCCTTAAAATCAGAGGGTTTACACATTTTTCGAGTCAAGGAGTTTTGGATTGACTCCCTGTTTACCCCTGCTTGAAATTCTAGTGTTTTCTTATCTCATAATTTCATAAAATCTATTCATAGACTTAAATAATGGAAAGAAATTATAATAAATTTGAAATTCAGGTAATTTGAGTGCTTGGTTTGGTTTCTCTAAGAACAAAATTATTTTACGAACTATTAAATAATTGAATTGATGGCTATTGGCTAACAATCTTCATTCTGTGCAAGTACTTCAAAAGTGCATTTCTATGCTATTAAGATGGGATTCTCACAATTCATTATTTAAAGTTCAATGGATTCTCAATTTCTAAGCCATGAGTCAAATAAATTCTGGGTTTAAATTGGAAATAATGCCATAAAAGAGGCACTTAATTCTTGTATTAAATTAATTTTCAAACTGATATTAAGACGAGTTTAAACGTCAAAGGACTGACTGCTCAGACATTTTATGAATTGAATCATACCTTTTGTCAAACAAATGGAGAGATTCTGTTCTAAAAATAGGAAACGCTTTAAGTGGAGTAAAATCGCGACAAAATTATTATCAATTTTAACGGAAGTGAACCGAAAAAGTGACGAAATAAGTCTTTTTCCCAATAAATAAATTCCATTAAAACAGTCGGAAAGAAATGTATGTAATTTTTATTCTGTGTTCGTGTATTCCCTATGGTTTTCACATTGCGTTTTGAAGAACGCCCACAACTTTCAACTATTTCATTAACAAAACTTCAATTATTTGTTTCATTTAATATTAATCCGCAAATAAATGAATTATAAAAATAGATTTCAATTGATTTCAAATCACATCCAATGAATGTTTTATTGAATTTTTCTAAATTAATTAATTTCACACAACTATTAATCAAGATAATTATTAAGCATGGTGAACTTTATAGTATGATTTTATCGCAAATTTGCAAGAATATCGATCAAAACAAACCTTGAACTTTATATTGCGTGATATATCAGCCCAAAACCTGCACAATCATTTGCAATAATAAAAGCTTCAGTTGGTTTGATCTAAAATCACAAACCGTTTGATCGGTTTTTGTTTTCAAATGACATTAATTCCAATTTATTATAGGTTTTGTCATTTGATATAAAAGTCTTATTTATCGTAATATTCTTGTTTATTATATAACGCGTTTTTATGCAGTGCTTATTATTCTGTGCGGCGCTTATTATCGGCAAACAGTCTTACCTAATAGTGATTCTGTTGGCAGTTCCGGCACCAAAATCACTGCAATCAGTTGTAATCAATTTTTCAACGCCTTCCTCCAACTTTTGAAATTGTGTTGTAATATCAGATTCCTCGACGATTATCGTCGGTATAACTGGTTCTCTGCCTCTGGTGTTGCCTTCTGGGAAGACTCGCAATTGTGGTAATTGTGGTGATAATTGTGTTGTCTCTACGCCTAAACTATCAACACTTCTGGCTCTTCGGTTGCATTTCGCACCGAAATGGGAATTCATTTGACGAATAGTCTCTTCTTCTGACATAATTAGCAGTTGTTTTGCTTACGCTATAAAACAAGAAAAATAAAGAAAACATTAGATTTTATTTCAATACTAATTCAATGATCAAAAACACAGAAAAGTGTAGTATTTTTTTTAAATTTCCTTAATTTCTTTAAATAAGTCAAACCTATCTAAAAATGGTTTATTAAAGAACATCCAAAACCCGGTTCAGAAATAGTCGTATATTTTGTATTAATTTACTGTTAATCCGAAATAAACTTTTATTATTTGATCAAACGATTGGTTCAAAGCCTTATAATAACAATAAAAAGTTTTAATCAAATGACAATAAATGCATTGAATGCTATGTTTGTGATCCCTTTATATTGTATTTCAGTGTAAATATTGATATTTAATCAAAAGAAAAATATTTCTCATACTTATTGTTCGTAAGCTATCAAAGGAATGATCTAGACAATCAGCAAATTCTCAAATTGAAGAGGAAGAAAGAAAAAGTATCGGTATTGTTAGCAAAGAAATTGCTTTCATTCAAGTTTTCAATTCAATCCTCTTAAGAGACTAAAATTTTAAATATTTTTAAGAAATAATTTTTATTTCAGCATTAAATTCGAAATTTAGGTCAAAAGTCATAAATTTTCTATTTTTAGGCCATAAGTGAAATGAATTAAATTTTATTAAAATAATGATATCTTTTATTTTCAACATTTGTATGAAACATATGCTTTAAAAATTCAAAAGTCATTGTTTGCAAACAATTAAATCTAATTCAATGAAATAAAACAGAATACATGCCAAGAATAAAATCCCAGAATTCAAGTTCATTTAACATTAATCTTTCGCTTACAACAATTGAAAACAAAACTAAAAAGTTTTAAAAGTTTTCATTTAATTTTCAAAATATCATTTTCAATCTTCAAAATAGTCGAAAATTTATAAGTGATTTACATTTTTTTACAAAATTTGATAGTAAATGAAATGAAACTAAAGTAAACAAGGAACTGATCTTGTTATCAATTAGCCGGAAGTAATTTATTTCTTTTAATAGCAATAATCCGTTAAATAGAGGATTTCGGGATTGAATTCTCAAAAACAGACTTAAAATACAAAACTTCCACTCATTGGTCAATATTTCTAACTTTGGATTACATTGAAAATAATGATCGGAATTATATTTCAGAGATATCTCTCAAATACTTTCATTTATTAGCAAAGATTGTATTCGAAAATTAGAGCATAAAAGAGCGAAAAGTCAGTCAACGCTCAGCATATAAACCGAAACTCTGAGTTTCAGCCGAAAATAGATAAATCATATGCTTTTCTGTTTGTTTTTTGTCTGTATTTCCTTAATTTGATTGTATTCTACTTCCCATCCGATCGATACAATAGTTATGACTGACTGCAAGTATTTCCTTTGCCATCAAAATCATAATCAAAAATAGATTTTCCAAAACTTGAAGGTTAGCCCAAAAATAAGTTTTTATCGGAAGAGTTCTTTGAAAACTTGATTCTAAACTCAGACTTAATCGTCGATATAATCAGTTGTTTTCAATGAAAGGTTTGGTATTTTTTTCAGTCAAACTCTTATATCGATATCAAAGCACTCCATCAGTAATCTTCAGTTTCAATCTAACCCTACATTATATGAACCGGATTTTTATATCTTAGACAAAATCGATCAGTTTTTTCTTGCAAAAAGTCACTCTCATTGAAAGAATGAGTGATTAAATCGATTTGACTTTAATTTATTTATTTTCTAACCATTTCTGGTCTGAATGTAAAGAATATTCGGTTTTCATAACAATTTATCAAAAGAATAATTGCATTAAAAGATAATAAATCTTAAGACAAACCGAATTAATAAAGAAATAATTTCAAAATACATGTCTAAAATCCTATTTAAATGTCATCTTTGACATTTTCAGCATCAATTGCAGTAATTAATTACCGGAACAAAATTGTTTTAATAATATATTTGTTTAGTAAATGTCAGCATTTGATGAACAGAATTCAGGATTAATAAAGTCATTAAAGTGTGGGTTTGAATATTCATAATTGAAAATTATAATCATTAGATCCTTAGATCCTTAGACATATAAATTTAATTTAATCTGATTTATGGAACAGTCCTGGAATGGCCTGGAATAAATCAGCCGATAAAACCACCTTATACACTGTTGAAAAAATAGCACTTCATTTGTTCACTCATCTCTTCATTTGGAAATGAGCAAGGTAATAATTTGTTGTTTACTTCAAACTTTCTAATGTCTTTTTAATCACTTATATTCAGAAAAATGGCAAATATTCCATTAGTTGAAATTTGAAGGGCTTTATCGTTAGTCGTCCCTCTTTTGTTCAGCAAAAGTCTTTTGAGTAAATGTCGGCACAATTTTCACTAATTTGTCTCCTCTTTTGTCTCGAGTATTGTAAATGTGATTCAATATCACTATTAAAGCACTAAAACTTCGTTTCTTTTGAATTCCTAAGAGTCGGAAACTCAACGTTTACATCGATTGCAGTGTTTTTGCAATTAAGTGCAACTCTTAGATAACAAGTTGATTATTTTGTCCCTTGTATTTCTTATATCTCTTGGACTTTTCAAATCACTACCCATTAAATTTTAATGAACACTATTTTATTCATTGTTTACCTCTTGAAAAGTTTCAACCAATAAATTCAAGAGATTTTTAATGAAATTCAAAATAGATTTTTGCAATACAGTGGAACCTCCGAGATATTGACTGCCTAGTGCAAGAGAAACCCGTCAATTACAGAGAGGGTCAATAAAAGGGGAGTAATTTTAAAATTACAGGTATAGGCAAACCAACAAATATTTAAAAATTGTCAATACCAAGAAGGGGTCAATAACAAGGAGGTAAATAATAGAGAGGTTCCACTGTAATTTGAAATTCAATTTGAAAATTGGAATTTAGAAAATAAATTCCATACTATCCTTGAGTTGATAAAATATTTATCAAGAAAATATATTTTTTATTTGCTATTATTTCCAAAAAGCAAAAGTAAAATAACTTTTCATTTATGAAAAATAACTTTTAAATTCACCTCAAATTCTATTAAATTGTTTTTCAGTTTCTGGCGATTCAATTAAAATGATATCTTTCGGCAAAAATGAAATATAATATAATAAATCAAAAATTATTATTCTTTCGTTTCTATTTTCATTATCTTGAATCAAACAATTACGACCAAGGTAGTAGTTGTAATGGTAGTCAGCATGAAAGCACGTTTTGCATGACTCTAATACAATTTAATGAAAGTACCATTATGGAAAGACACCCACACAATAGATTTGAAGAAAAAATTGGATAAGTATCCCTTGAGATTAGGCTTTACTTGCCTTTGGTTGGCGTTAAAAGAAGCCTATATTTGATTTTTGGTTTCGATTACTTAGAAAAATAGAAAACAAAACAAAAGAAATAACGAAAAACAAACACAAAATCTTAAATACGAGAAGAGAGCAAAAAGTAGACGAAAGAGTAATACCTAATAAAATATTTTTGGTTGAAGTGATGTTCACTTGTTTTCCGTATAGATTTGAAGACAACATTTCAAACAAACATTCGCTCAAATCATTTATTTGTTTTTTATGCACTTAAGTCAGTTTGACGCTAATTAAAAGTATTTTCATCAAAATAAGAGCCATTGAATTAATGATAGAAACATCTTGATCTGATGAAATTATCTTGAACATCATTTTTATAGAAATAATATTGTTTTGAAAATTTCTTTGTTATATTTGAAAGAATTACAAACACTTCTAACAGATATCACATCAAAGGTTTTAGCAAAACGTTAATCTGTTTTTCATTTCTGATGAAATTCAAGTCAAATATTTTTACAAAATAATTAGTTTATTCTTCGGAAGCCTAAAAATACATTATCAAAACATAGCAACTAATGTTAGGATTGCAGGGAATCTTCCATTGCTAACTATTCTAGCAACAACCAATTGACTAGCACTATATTAAATCGATATTTTAGTCAATGGAAAAGTAAACATTTTGTTGAAAAGCATTTTGATTCAAGAAATTCCTAAACGTTATTAACTGAATAGCATCCAGTATCAAATTGCCCTTGGTATTGAACAAAGCTATGACAACTTACAAGTTCTTATGATAACAAAATAACAAAAATGAATCACATTTCACAATCAAATGAAATCTCAACATTAAGTTATGTCTAATCGTATAAATTATTATTAGTATAATAGAAGACAACACTAACGATAATAATGAGTTAATGGGGTATAGAATCGCATTTTTATAAACAAACCAAATTCAATAATATCAAGAACTCAATCAATCAGAAGAGTTGGTAAACATATGTCTGAGTTCACAATAAAATATTTGTTTTTTGCTTCTATTCAAAAATGAGTTTTAAGTCTTTTCCAGCAGTAATGATAAAACTTAAACCAAAAATTTTCTGAACGCTCTATCATATCAATAATATTTCTGCCCTTATTATCATAACATATTTTATCAAGATGAAAATAAATGTTATATTTTAAATTTCAATCATAACACCTTGACCATTTTTCAGAGCACGTAAATGAAATATAAAAACTTGTTTTACATTAGCGATTCAGTGAATGTAAGAAACACCTGAAAAGACTCTTTTCAGCAGTGCTTGCATTTACACTAATGGACTATCTTTTATCAAAATAGGCTCCGGGAGTATTGCATCGAATGATTGTAGCCCAACATGTTTTCGATGAAGTTTATCTAAATTATAATGATCTACCGTTCCATTATAGAATTTTGCTAGACACTCTCGAGCAAATCAATTGAAATCTTCAATATTTAAGCCAAGTGTAGAGCAATTTCTTTGTGAAAACTGTCTGATTGTGTGATTTGTATGCAAACAAAGCGTTCAAATATTTATGAAGAGTTCAATTCAAATCTCTAGTAATCGCATATTTGAATAAAATGCACAGAATATTATTTACTTAACTCTATATTCATACAAATATAGGATAATCTTATGTTTGAACCATTAAACTCAATACCGATCAAAGCTAACGGAACATACATTTTCAGACCAAATCCATTAAGACAAATGTCTGCTTCAAATATTTAAAGTAAAAATAAGTGATACCAGGCTATTTCTCATTTTATCCCTAGCTAATTACTCATTCATAAAAGTTTTATCTTAACTCAGCAGTAATGAGTTGATGGCGTATTTAATCGCTTTTAAAGTTTACTATATCTGAAAATAATTGACATCAAATAAAAACTAATACCATGGTCATACCCAAACGTCTACATGAGAAACTTGAATGTACTATCATAAATCGATCGTTTTTAAAAGGTGAATTAGAGAGAGAGAGAGAAAGAGAGAGAGAGAGAGAGAGAGAGAGAGAGAGAGAGAGAGAGAGAGAGAAATTTTCAAATGATGGAATCTTACTTAATCCCAGTTCTACTTTTACAGTATTACCTCTGAGTTGAATTGTTTTTGATGACTGATTTCGATCCATTTGAAAATATCTTGGGACTAATGGCTACTTATCTCCAGGTCTTAGACCAACTCAAAAGCCCTGGATTAGTTGAAAGTTCACGATACAATCTAGCTTTGTTTGAATGTATAGATTTATTTTTCCTCTGCAATAAATATTCTCATTTAGTTACAGTCAACCCTCGTTATCAGTTTTACATAAGTATTCATGTGTGCATGTTACAGTTCCTTAAATACACAACAAATATTCATTTGAAGTATATTAGGAAATGTATCCAAGTATAATTTATTACATTTTTCGGCGTTTCGCTCGTTATCATACACAATAATAATGGTATGCTGTGCTACTAAAGCTCTACTAGCTTACTTTACTACACTGCTAATGTGTAAAAAGAAAATCTTTTGAGCACAGAATTGATTAGATTTTATGAAAAATTATATGCAATTAAGAAAAACATGACTAATAAAAGAAGTAATTGAAATGAGAGGAAAGGCATTGGATGTTAAGAAAAGAAGGGAAAGGCTTTCAAATTACTATTATATGAACTTTAATGCAATGAATTTATGTAAAGATATTTGTGTTGCACTTCATATGAATATTATGTCATTAGAAGACATAACCGAATATTTATGCAAATAAACATCAAGAATCAAATTTAAACTTCTCTAAACTTAATGTATTTCGTGATTATTAAACAAGGTATATAAAGACTGTTTTACCTAGATTGTGATCTTATATTAGAATTCTACAAATTGAATATTAACATTTTTACAGTCTACTAATGTACAATATTGTTTCGTCCTTTTACCAAGTAAATTCTTTAAATAAATATGCTTAAATGTGCCTCATTTTGTATGGGGAGGATCAGAGTGCTCACTGTATATCATGAGGTTTAAAATTAAACTATTCTTTGCCCAAAAAAGTTCAATTCATTCAAGTTTTACATAACATAATGAATAAATTATTTTCATTTAATGTTTTTAATGATTATTTTGCTTAATTCAAAGTTTGCTCTCATTTAAGAAGTAACAGTTAAGAATTCCTCATCATTTGTAGTACTAAATTGTAAGGACTAAAAGAAATTAATCCGAGTTTACATTTGCGATACTTTTTGCAAATGAGTGAAAACATTAATTAAATTCATTTGAATCTTTCGTTTAACTCAATATTATATTACACTATAAATAAGATATGGTTTTCATCACTAATATAAATGTTTGGACAGTAATCGCATTAAAAATGATAGAGTCATTAATAGCCAAGGTGTATCAGATATTAGGAGCAAGAGTCAGACTGGGAGTCAGTATAAAAGTATTTGGTCATAATATAAACTCTAGGAAAGATATTTAAGAACATTTAACTGTCTCATAGAGACGGAGTTATACACTCATACATCAGTTTCTTATTATACAGATGAAAACATTAAGTGACCACAGAGTGGCTCAACAAGGTAATTTGGTTAAAAACTAAACCATTGATTTAAAAAGAGTTTTTCATGAAATTATTTGGGTTTAACAACAAAATTATCTTGTTGACCCATTCTGTGGTCACTTGAAATTTTCGGTTAAATTCGGGGTTTTACTTGATTATGGATTCGATGTCACGTCTTTTTGTCTCATTACATGAGTTTAACAGTTGATTGCGCGCTATTTTGCTCATTACATGTCAGCCCATCTTGGGCAGTTTGGCCTACTCCCATAGAACGGCAAGGTCTTGTTTCTATGGAGGGAACTGTATGAGTGGTAAATAGAGTATAAGATTGCCGCCAATCCTTGTTTTTCATAGATTAGATTTTGGAATTTTTTTAGTTTCCTGTGAAACGACTTCAATGCAAAAGACTTGGTTTGAGACATATTTGGGAATAAGTCGACAAAAAAAAATACTTCAAACACTCGTTTCTGTAAAAGAAGTAAAGGTTTGCAAAAACTCCAATTAATTTGAATAAAATCTCTAATTTAAAAGTAAGAAAAAAATCAATTTTTAATTCAAACAGAGATATAATTCATTATATTTCTGGAAACGACAGGAAAGATGAATACTCTTAAAAGACTTCACTATAAAAGACTAAAATTTAAATTTATTGCCAAAGAATTGCACAAAAGAATGAATTATTTGTATCTAAAAAAATCTTACGAAATACTTAATAAATTGATTTTCACAACACATGCTTTCGGTCTCTCTCTCTCTCTCTCTCTCTCTCTCTCTCTCTCTCTCCCTCTCTCTCTCTGAATCAAACATTGAAATGAAATAAAAATTCTTTGTATTTATACAGTCCATGAGGATTTTAATCAACCACCTATATCATCAACTAACCATTTATGTCAATAAAATTCGAATCCCCAGTACATTACAATAGAGAGCTTTTATCAAGAACCTTTTTTGTCAACAACCCTTTCTATCAAGCATTTGATTGGTCCCAAACATCTCAAATGCATG